>VWPU01017638.1:0-90852 GCA_013398955.1 Callaeas wilsoni
GCGCCCGCCCGAGCCCCCGCGAAAAGTTTCCCCCGGGCCGGCTCCCGGCCCGCGGCCCCGCGGCCGCCCTGCCCCGGGACAGGGAGGGGGCACCGCGGGCAGCGCCGCGGGCCGCGAGAGGGGATGGAGGGGAGCCGGGGACGGGGGACGAGCTGCGGCCAGCGGTGCGACCAGGGATGAGCTGCGGGATGGGCTGGGGGTCAAACGATGAGCCCAGGGGCGAGGAGCGAGCTGGGGGTCGGAGGGTGAGCCAGGGACAGGGAACGAGCCGCGGGATGAGTTGAGGATTAAACGCTGAACCGAGGTTCAGGCTGAGGCATCGCTTGGGGATTCCGGACTACTTGGGGAACGCGGAAGGAGCTGAGGGATGAGCCGGGGAACAATCTGTTTGTCAAGGGACAAGTTAGGGAACAGTTAGCTGGTGATGAAGGTGCAGGACACAGGAGCTGGGCAACCAGAGCTGTAGGTGGGACATGGAGCAGTGTAAGGGAACCGAGGGTTAAGACTCATGGCGATGCAAGCAGGACACCCTGTTCATTAGCTCCTGCTCCCCATCCATTCGTCTTGTTGAGGTTTCATTCGGGCTCTGCAATGCGGGAGGGGGCTGTTTCCTTTCTTGATTGCCTGCGGTTTCAGGCCCTCTCCTCTCTCCAGGATCACCTGGCCAAAGGCTTGGTCCTCAGGCATTCCCTTGGGACAGGGACTGGCTTGGTGGCCAGCTGAGCAGCTGTGCAGTGCCCAGTCCCAAGGACAGCACTGAGAAAGGTGTGCCTGGATCAGGGCTCCTGCACAGGGCTGTCCTGCATATCGCAATGGTAGCAGGACTTAATCCTCCTGTTATCATCTTTTATTGCACACAGTCAGATATTGCAGCACGTTACCATCGCTTCTGGGCACTCCCTTCCGTGTGTGGGGCTGGCTTTTCTCCGTTGGGCTAACTCGGCCTAATTCCTTACTTTTTTAGCTGCTTTCACCTTCCCTGGGGGGTAGCCTTTGGTTCTGGATGTGAGAGACATTAGAAAGGTGTTGCGGAAATAAAGCTTAAAGAAGTCCATTGAAATTCATGCATAAGGGAAAAAATGCATGAAGGAGATTCAGAGTTAGTGGGAGCCGTGGAAGTAAGGGAAGCCAAAAAAATCTCCTGCTACTTGCTCCCACTGTGTTCCAGTTCAGTCATCACCAGGGATGGTGGTTTCCTCAGGCTGGTGTCCCCAGAAGTGGCAGGCTGGCAGCTGAATGTCTAACATACTCATCAAAAGCTTCGATGCGGGCACTTCAACGCCCATTTTCCCAACATTTTCTTATGTTCCTGATCTAATTGTAACAACGGAGCAGTCAAAAATTAACCTCCTTCCACCTGGCCCAAACAGGCTCTATGAGAAGGGTTTCTGGTGTCTGGCAACAGCGTTGCCCTACCTTACTTAGACAAGCGCTAAAATAAATATCATCCTCTTAAAATGTAGCATAGAAATGTCATTTAAATTTAAGCCATTTTAAACCAAAGGTAGAAATCCCATGTGTAGTGCAAAGCCTCTTAATGCAAACAGTCAGTCATGCATTGCATGCCTCAATCACACTCGTATCGGTGTCATTTGTGTCCTAATAAAATCCTATAATCTTCTGCGTGCCAATTAAAGAAGGAAGATAGCTAAATCTAGCTGCTTCCTCGGGTAATTACAGGCTAGTGGGGAGCCAGACAGTTATCTGCCCTGGGTTTTGCTGGACCATGAATTTCCAAAGGGTGTTTCCTCTCCTGTTTTATTAAGTGACACTACAGTATTTTTTGAAATGTATGGTATTTGAAAGGCACGACCAAGATTCGGGAGATGGTTGTTAATGAAAGGTCTCAGTTTAGATACACCCAGTTAAACAATGGATTTGGTTTAACAACTCCATTTGCTTTACCAGTATTTTAAGGGACACTTTCTAGAAACAAGCATTTACACTGAGTTCACTAAGTTATTTTTACACTGGTGAGCCTGTCCTTTTATTTACAAGGTAATTTCTATGTTGCTTATAAGTACATCATAAGGGTAAGTCATTAAAAAAGATAAACTGGGGCATTTTTAACAGTTTCTCTTCCTAGTGCTCATCTCACTCCTGTTGTGCTATAGGCCCTCCATCATTAATATGCATTTCTAGTTCTCTTTTTTCATTCACTTCCAAATTTGCTGACCAACAAGGACAGTGGAAATTGCCTGTAAAGTTCCTTTCTTTATTTCCTGTCAGCAGGGTCATCAAGATTCTCATCCCGTGTTTACGTACAAGAGTTTAATGTCACTGGGAACGTAAACCAAAGGTGCCTTCTGGGGAAAGTTGTGAATACCATTATTTTTTTCAATTAACTCCACAAATTCAGCAGCGCTATGATTGTCCATAGTTATTCTCATTTTTGTATATATATTTTTTCTTGTTGAAAGATGCAGCGGAAGGGTCATCCAAAGGAATTAACAAAATCAAACAGTCCACATGGGAAAGGATGCCTCTGCTTGAAACAGCATCTCTGAATCAATCATGCCTTTCCTTCCACCAAGGCAATCTCGTGTTTTCAATAGAAGGCAGACCTACAGTGGTTTTGTTTCCCCCCAGCATCAAATGGCATTCCGCGCAATGATATTCATCATGTTATAAGTCTAGGTGAATGATAATGGATCAGAGGGAATGAAAACAGATGGATGTTAAAACAGACAATTCCCTGCCACAAACCTGGGAGCCCTCCACTGCTGCCTAGTCCGTTCATTCAGTGGATAATTGTATTAGACATTCCAACAATAGAGAGGCCTTCTTCATTAATCCTGAATTTACTGAAAAGAAGCTTTGCAGACTATAGCTCTTTCGGTGCTTAGACAACATCAGGCGAAATTTACCACAGGCTTAAATGTCCAAAACTCAACTGGATAGAAACTAGCACAGAAAATTCCAAAAGCAAGAGAGATGGGCGGGTGAGGGCAGGGGACAGGCCGACCCAGGAGCAGCACTGCAGGTGGGCAGGAGACACGAGTGCCTTTGCAGCAGAGCCGCAGCTCAGGCGATGCCAGGGAAATCTATCGCAAAGCTCTCCTCTGGCTGGAGTGCAGGCACAGCTGAACTTATCAATATCGGACCTGGGTTTGAGCTGATTGTCCCTTTCCAGCAGCCAGCTCGCCACATGAGGCAGTGGATGCCAATCCCTGCCATGTGATGGGCACAACCGTTCCGTAACCCTGGCTGCGTCAGGTGACTGGGGCTAAGCAATACAGATCAAGTCTCTTACCAGCTGTCCTGTGAGTCAGACCTTGATTACAATATTGACATTAACATTTTAATCACATGCATGCTGCTGCAGATTTTAATGACCAACTTGCTATGCCTTTGCCTTTTGAGGATCAGAAATTAGACCCTCGTTCATAGCTCGAGTGAGTGTGGCATCAGAGCAGCAGCAACCATAGCAGTAAACATGGCATTGCTCTTGCCACGAGCCTGGCCCTGGACATTAACCTTGCTGGCACTGAGCACTTCACTGGAACAGGGACTTTGTTCTCAATTACTCTGTTCCTGTGTCTGGGGCAGTACTGGAAGTTATGAAAAAGGAGAAAGGCGGTGCTTTTGTATTCTCTGTAGCCTGAGGCGATGTGAAAATCTACCCAATCCCTGTGTAACTATCATTTTCGATTCACCGGTACTTTAATCGGGGCAGAGTAACCCAGAGACATTTCCTTCATCCAGTGGAGGTGGAAGCAGGGTTGCTGCTATACTTTTTCTGCCCAGTGCCATCAGAGTGAGGTGAAGAAAATTCGATGCAAATGAGAATCATGCCCCAAATCTGCGTTGTTCCTCTCACCCCAAACACACTCCACAATCCATTGCAAATGCTGCAAGCTGAGTCTGCCAGGCTTTGCTTTGTTAAAGACTGTCATGTCCAAGGTGGAAGGACAACCGAAAGGTCACAATAAATAAACTGAGTACAAAATTGCTTAAGGCAATAAAAAGAGACCACAGACTTTCATTACAGCTCTGACATGCACCAGGAGACACTTCAGGATGTTAAATAAGCTGGAGTTTGTGTCGATGGGCTTAGTTGTTTTCTGTTGTTTCTTCCCCTGCTACCCCAATACTTTGCCAAAACAATCAGGCCTTAACCACTTGGTATCCCTTTCACAAACATGGGCTGCCTTTATCACTTGCTTCATCATGGTCATTTGCACTGAAAATACATAATCACTGTCAGAGTACAAAGAATCATTACGAATAATTAGTTACTTCCAATATGGCAAGTCGGTCTCATAAATCTTGAATATTTGGCTTTGGTTTTGGGAAGAGATTCCTTAATGGCTACACTTGTGAGACTCTGTTAATTGATATAAAATTGTATTCAAAATTAAATTTGTTTTAACAGATCTAAATCACCCCAATAAATCAGCTTCAGCCTATTTGCTCTAAGGGTTCAAGTACACTTTTTTTTTTTGCCTTTGGGAGAAACCGTGAGCTTGCAATCAATGCTTAGAGGGCTGGATCTGACCCTCCCCTCATTGACTAACTGCTTCCACATGCTGACATGGGGTGATTTTGCTGGTCTGAGGAGTCATAAAGGAGGGGGTGGCAGATACAACCCTGCTCCCCTGCCCAGCTGCAGCAGTTCTGGGGCGCTCAGCCTTTCTGCCAGGCAGGTGTGGGGAGGAGGGGGTTCTGTCCGAGTTCAGCTCGCAGCCACGGTGTGAGGAAGAAATAGCCTGCCTCTGCTCTGAGTGGGCAGAGGAGAGGGAATTTTCATAAGAAAGAGAAAGAGTTCAAGTCTATCTGTAATAGTCAGATATTGAGGATTTATGCTATTAGAGGTAATAGCAGTGTGAATGGTAGTTCTTATGATGCCTTTTTTTCTTCTTCAGAGAAGCTGTCTTTTTCATCTGATATCATGGGTGAGAGAAGGTGAGTGTTAATAACAATAGCTTAATTTTGCTTGACTGTATATACTCTATTTAGCTCCTGAAATTGTTTCAGGACAGGATGTTATTATCTTTATCCTTGCTTTAAACCACAGCAATGAAGCTTGAGAGACAAAAGCCCAGTGCTCCTCTCCTATAGTGTTTTCAGTAGGCTGTCTTCCTCACCTATGCAGCGGTGAGCCCAAACGCTTCCCGAGATCCCGTGGAGTAAAAATCTGTTGGAAGAATTCCCCATTTGCATCCTGTCTGCATTTGCTGTCTGTTATCTTAAATCTCTAATTTTTTATTTTTTTTTTTCTTCTCCTCCGGAGATTCTTTCTTACCTACTTCATCTCAGAGAAGCTTTCCCCACCCTCCTCACACCTGGGTCGCTGCCTGTATTTGTGCCTGACCTGCCTGGGGTTGCAGCCGTTCGGTGTGGGCAGGCTCGGACTGCAGCAGCCGAGGGAAGGGGGATGCTCGGTACCCGGGATGTGGGTGCGCATGGGGGGGCTTTGGGGGGCTCCCCTTGCCCCAGCTGGGAGAAGCCTGCAAAGCGCCGTGCCCGCTGTCACGGCAGCCAGTGATCGCCGCCTAACGCTGGGTCTTGCTTGGCTGGGGATGCCTAAATCCTGTTGGGCTCGGTCATCTATTTAATGATTCTTTTACTTGCCTTTAGAACGTTGCGAGTGCCCAAGCGCCGTCCCCACGGCTCAGTGTGTCATGCGGTGCAGGGTGTTTTGGGGTGAATAAAAGTGGAAATCTTTTCAGTTTCTTGGGTGCAAGTGTTAGAAATTTTCCTTGGGTAGAAGTTGCTTCTGTTTCCAGGTATCTGGCAGGTTGTGCTCAATTTACCCTTATATTTGTTAAAGCAATGGGTTTCATTTTAATCCCTCAGTGCGTATTATTAATCGGCTAATACTTCAAAGAAAAAAATATTAAAAATTCCCAAATGTACAACAAAAAAAACCTCACCCACCCACCTTGGGAAACCTGAAGATTAAGACTGTGAGTATTGTTTTCTCTGCTAAGCCTGGAAAGTGAGGAGAAGGCTAGTAAGAACTGATTTGGAGAAGGTATATTTGGCAGTCTACAACTTGCAGAGCTCTCCTAATAAAGGCTGGCAGGGTGTGCAAACAGAGCTTAACACATGGCCATGATAAACAGGTGCTGAAACATTTCTGCAGCATTTCCTCCACTAATATTTTGTCTCTTTAAAGCAATCGTCAGGAAGATGTGTCATCTTAATTACAGAATCTGGGAGTAAGCTATTTACTAGTAGCTGTGTAACTTGTTAATAAAGGCTTCCCTGCAGTGGGATTTTGGCTCTCCGTGTACCAGCAGCAGGCTAAGCACTAAGGGAGGCTGGCAAAATCACAATGATACATAATTTACACTGGGTCAAGTTACCCTTCGTGGCAAGTAGATGAGCTGGACAAGTGTTAAACAGGGCTTCACCTTCACTGCTGTCCATGCCTATAATGGGAAATTTATTCCCAGAATGGACGAGGCTTAACTAATTAGTGCACAGTTGTATGTCCTGATGTCTTTGGGTCACCAGACCAGCTTTGCACAAGCCAAATCAGAAGTGGAGTCAAAGACAGGAGAATAAAATAGTCAAAAGTATCGGCTTGGCTGCCTGGAATAATTTTGCAAAAAGAAAGGTAGAACTGGAAGTTAGATGAAAGGAAAATGGGAAAGATAGGAATGGCTCTGTTAGAGTGAGTGTAATAAGGACTGAGTTATTCTTAACGCAGGGAATTATTTTTTATATGCATCTCATACTATTGCTAATCTTTTGTTGTCCTTCATCTGATTCACTGATTTAATTTCACTTCTGCAAATGAAGCAAGGAGCCTCAATTTGTTGAGAGGGCTGTGAGGGCCTTTGGAAGGGAATGTATTGAATTTCAGAAAGCATTTTACAAGAAGGTAGCCTGCCACAGTCTTGTGCTGTAGGACTTCCTTTGGAAGCACATATTTCTCCCCCATAAGTCTTTTGAACAGTTTTATACCACACATGTTTCAAGAGAATTAAATCAATAACAATCTGTACCTTTCTAACCTGAAATGCAAGCTCTGCACGGCAGGAGATCAAGCTATGCAATTAACTGTTGTCCTTTCAAAGGAATTCTGACAGATATTTATAGTTTACTGTATTCCATTTTCCTGCCATTGGAATATAACAGTACAACTGAATGCAGCTGACTGGAACTATGAAATAATTATAGCAATAACTATTTCCTTCTCTACTGGGGAAATCTTGTAAAGTGCTACATGTGGGAACTGCTGATGTTCTTGCCCCTCGAAATCCGGTCCTTACCTTCAGTTTATCATGCATCCCTGGCTAAGTCACCCAAGAGAGATTTTTTGTTCCATTACCTTCAGCTTTTTCTAAATTCATGTTCTAAATCTCACGTTCATCTTGATGTGGAATGAATCAACACTGTAGAAATAAATGCACTTTAAAAAGCTTTCTATATTTGTGCCCGGACAGTGTATGAAGTAGAAAGACCTCTCTGTAGTAAAATAAGTCATATCTTTGTGTGGGAGTTTGGAGCAGTCTATTAAGAGGAAACTATGCAATATTACCAGAAGTGAATAGACTGGCATTTGACTGCTAAGCACTTTGCAAATTTCGATATAAAGGCACTTATTTTATACCCTGAGCTGTCACTGTAACTTATGTGCTCGTGCTGGTGACTTAGTAGCATAATGACAGGCCATTGTTACTGAGCTAATTAGTTTTAAGCAATCTTTCCTAACAGTATGTTTGAGGATGACATTCATTTGCTGCAAACTTATGAGACGTTGATGCATCAGGAAAATAGTGATGCTGAATCCTTGAGCTACCTCTCTTGCTGGCTCAGTATGGATGTCTTATCAGGGGGTAGTTGCTGTGTTGGGCACTTTAGATGCCTTTTGCCACCAGTAATACCCTCAGCTACTTAGCTGACAGCTCAGGGCTGTAAACTTCCAGCTTTAGGGCTGTAAACCTGCAGAGGAACACTGCAGCTTCCAGCATATGGTGGGATCTAATGGTTGCTTTGCTGTGTGACTGTTTTCTATTGCTCTGGTTGAAGGTCTGCAGATGCTTCCCAGCACCTTGCAAACCAGGATCAGATACATCTAGTGCTTTGGGGAGCAGTGTAGTAGGGGATGGTAGTGTCATTTAAAAACCCCAGAAGTTCAGAGTAGGATAAGTAGAAGTGGAAAAGTCCCTTCAAAAAAGTATTGGAATTATTTTCTGAACAATGTTCACCAAGGTATAGTAAAGAAGTGGTGTCAAAATGCCCTCTACCCACATGGACTGGGCATGGAGTTAAACCCTCCTTTCAACATGAAAAGAATGAGAATAGAGAAGAGAAACTATTCTCACTTTATTCTCACAGGTGGCACCGTCAGCTTGTGGCTGTTGAGTAATACCATATTGTGCAGCTGCCTTAGAAACTGGTGGTACTGAGTCATTCCTAGGTAATAATTTTGTTTTGGAGTCCCCCCAACTTGTATTAAGACTGGGTGGATAAGTGGTGGTACTGTAACAGGAGGAAAAATTCAACAATCAGCCTCTCCCAAGTTTGCATTTCCTGGAACTTTTGTCACAAATGTCAAGTCCACTAGAAGGAAATAGGTGAAGGAAATGGAGAATGTCTTCTAAATTAACCAGACCTGGGAGCTCCCCATGTTTTTACATTTGGGGCATTGGCATGCAGCTGTCTGACCCTCTGGGGTAGCAAAGCCTGAGTCTGCACCCCAGCCTGTGTCTCAGCTTCTGGATGTTCTGTGCGTAGAGGGAAGATCTGGGGGTTCTGCACAGGGAGCTGGTGGGTGCGTGTGGATCGATACCAGAGCAGAGAACTCTCCTCCTGAGAGGCCTGCAACAAATTATTTATGTGCTCCTCTCATGTTCCCTGTGCGTTATGTAAATACTAATCAAGGTGAAATTGGACTCAGCCACCTCTAATTTTGACTTCAGTTTATTTTGGCAATATCCAAGCAGAAATCAGTCTAGAAGGGTCCTGAAGTTTTCTAAGACTTTGCCTGGGTTTAAGGCAGAGTCCCTGTGTAGGCTCATAACTGACTGTTGGAATCCCAAGAGCTGGGGCTCTTGTTCCCAAGCCTTGCCCTCTCCTTTGCCTACGACAGGAATGTGAAAAATACCATGTCCTGTCCAGCCGTTGCCCTTTGACCGTGGCTGGTGTTGCTCATTCTGATAAGCAGCAGCGGGTTTTATTCCATTTGTCCAATATTTTGTTAGCTCTGCATCCTCTCCCCCACATCCTTGAGTTTTTCACTTTGTGTTTATGACTCTCTCAGTGTGTTTTTATTCTAGTTCAGCTGGGAGCAGGGGATTTCTTTGGGAATGTTTCACAGTTTTCAATTTGTTTTGTTGTTTCAGGAGTCTAGTGTTGGTTGTTTGTATTTACTTACTTACAGCACTGCTATATTTTTTCACCTGTCTGTAGATCTGGGAAAAAAGGTGCTTTACTGGCAGTGTTGCCAACCAAAGTCTCTTGCTCCTGTGTGGTGAGAGCTGGGGCACTGCAAGGCTGCTGTGATGTGCATGGGTGTGCCTGCTGAGCAGGGCAGCTATTAGTTCTGTGCATGATGATGGTTTCTGTGATGTGCATGACTTTCTCTGTTGGGAAATGAACTGTGAACACCTACTCATTTTTCATAGGCCAAATTACAGTGCTGTTTCAGCTCTCTGAATTGCCTACACCTCAAAAAGATCATCCCTAGGACCCTTTAGTGCAATAGTAATGAAATAGCTGGGGCTGAGCAGCTCTTCTGTTAGCAGGAACCACCTCTATAAATTTAGCCATTTGCTTTCTGCCTGGCAGACTTCTGATGCACTTGATGTACTTCTTCACCCTTTTATTTTTTTGCACTTCAGGTAGCCTTTGTGTGCGTGTTGCTCAAGTTTTAACTGTGATTAAACCAAAGGAAGAGATTTTGGAGTCAGTGAAATTCTGCTTAGACTTCTGTGTCACTCTGAAAAGCTCAAAGGCAGCAGCTTAGAGAAAACAAATTAAAGTAGACATTACTATTTTTTCTTAAGGGAAGGGGAAAAGCATCACCAGTAGCATTGCTGCTAAAATAGATAATAGAAATTCAGACCTTGGAAACAAAGGAGCACAACTCTCAAAGAATTCATTCCAAAGCTGGAATTCATGTGCTTCCACACTTGCATCTTTGGATGATCAGTAAATTCTGTTTGTGCTTTCTAATCTAAGAGTTCCCCAGTGGTACTTAACAACTCAAATATTTGTGCATGAGGATTTGTTATTTCCTTCTCCTCTAGTTTTGGGGTTATTCCTGATTTGGTCCAGCAGAAAAAAAAAAAAAGATGCTTAGTGAAGTTTTTGACTCTCAAGGTAGCAGGACGTGGCCAGTAATAAACTTGTAGTGGAGCAGAGCCCAGCAGATGGAGGGGACAGGGCCCTTGATGAAATGGGAGCTGTGGGATCTGTCTCACCAAGCAACTGTCAGAGCTGTCTTCCTCCTCCAGGATGACCATGGAGAATTCCTGCCAGTGCATTACCTTCTCCCAGGGAATCAGGTGTGTTTCTGCATACAAAGGTGGCTTCAGTCTCTCTCTGATTTTCCTACTGTTACATCGCAGCCTGTGTGTATACACAGCTCTTTTGTCATCTTCAGAAAATAAAAATCCATTTTTCCTCAATGAGGAGCATTTTATGTTCTGAGGTTTGGACGCCATGGTCAAAACTATGAAAGGTTTTGCCTAAAATCAAGCTTTCCAATGCAGCAGGACAGAAAGAATACTGCCAGACAGTCAATTTGAGCTTCAGAGCTGTGCAGGTACTTAGAAGTGCAATCCATCAGGTCCTCTGATCTACAAGTCTGGCTGAAATCTTGCAGCCGTCAGCATGACATTACTCCCAGTCACATCAAGTGTGACGAATTGCTAATAGATGTTTTGAAAGGAGAACTTAAATTAGCTTCCCAAAATTCACCTCAAGAATACAGGATCTGTCTACTGCTCGGATGTTAAGGTGTGATTTTAGCCCGTTTTGATAAATCACTAACACCTGGGGGTTTTGTTTCTTTTTTTCTCCCCCCGCCAAAGCTGCCATTTTAGCTTGTGTTTAGCTGGCCGTTAAACAATCCTGTGTTCTGCCAGAGCAGACAAACTGTGTTGGCAGGTGACTAAGATCAGAAGGAAAAACTAGATACATTTCTTTCTTCTTGGTGGCTGTGGCTTTCGGTTCAGAGCAAAGGCAGGCGTTCAGAAGCATGTAATGAGGATGCTATGGGATGTGTGTGGGTCTCACGTCAGCTCCGATTAACTTCGCTCGTACACGTAGTTCAAAGTAAACTGCCACATGATCAGCGAAATGAACTCAACCATTCGGTCACCCTGAGCAGGGAAAAAGAGAATGTGGTGATTCTGGACTCCTCCTGAAAGTGCAGAGGATGTTCATAACCTGCTTCCTCAAAGCAGAAAGAATTTGAGTCTGCATCTGCTGAGTGCAGAGCTCTTCACTGAGGCAAAGTTGCTCGGCTTTATGCTGAGAAGCTGCCCCTGAAAAACAAATGAGGATGAAAAGGGCGATCCTCCAAAAAAAGCAGAATGAATGTGGGAAAGCAACTTTCCAGAGAGGGTGGGTGTAAGGATTTAGCTGTGCTGCTGCCTTGCGTACGTTGCTCATGGCCCAGACTCGGGTTCCAAGCAAGCGTGCCCAAAAGTCTGAGTGTCCCTTATGTGTCAGTCCTTTCCCTGCCTCAGTTGTCTTTTCCCCCTTGTTTGGATTGCCAGTGCAGCAGGGAGCAGCTGCAGGAGACAGTAGGACAGAGTGCTGGAACTCATTTTTAAGTACCTGTTTTATGCTCCGCAAGAGCAGCTGGAGAGAAGGGATAAATTACTATAGATTGCCAGTCTATGCAAAAAGGTGTTTGCATAAATTATTGGAGAGCCCACTTGAACTTGTTGAGCAGCGCTCCCACCAGCATTAAGAGGTCACTTAACCCTCTGTGCGGCCCTGCTGTGGAGCCCAGTCATGCATTGCAGAATTCAATGAGTTCCACCATTTTTCTTCTGAGCATTGCCCAGAACTGATGCAAAGTGACATCTGACAGCACAGGCAAAGCAGTGACAATGCTCTGAGACACTAATAATAGCTGCAGAGCTAGAGCAGTTTCCCTCTATCCTTATTTTTTATTAGATTCTCCCCCCTTTGGTGAGGAAATGTTGTCATCCCTGGCACAGTTTATCCTTGGAAACCACCTTTGCTGAGCCATTTAATCACAAGGCTGGCTGCACAGTGGAGTCAATGTGCTAGGAATGCTCCCACCATAATCTCTTTAAAGAACAGCTGATACCTCATTGAGAACTTTGAAAAAAACCCACATTCCTCTTGGGTGATCCTTGCCAGAAGTTAGGAGCAGTGAGGGGTGCTGGCGGGGAGAGGCTGAATCATCTCTGGAACAGCGTGGCAGCAAACACCCCTAGAAAAGCAGGCTGCAGATCCTGTGCAGACTCCTTCTCTTCCCCCCTCCATTTCCTTTGTTACTAAGGAGATTTACATTGAAACAAGCTCTGCAGGAATCCTCAGGTTCCTTGCAAGGGCATCTTAATATTTCTACTCCTTTACAATTAGTAAAAGAGAGAGGATATTAAAAAGGCTTCCTGTGAGGGATTCTTGGGGCCAAATTACAGTGAAGAGGGAAAAATTATAAGTAGCCCTCAAAACCTCAATTGTGTGGCTGTGGTCAATTTGATGGGAACCCAAAAGCAATCCCAGGGGCAGAGAAGTAATGTGAGTTGCTTCACTAGGACAGAAGTAGATCAATCTTTATTATTGTTTTTGTATTTTTGTTTCGTGATCTCCTGCTGTAGTTGTTTGTTCCTTGCACTCTTGCCTATTTCTGAAGGTTATTTATCTTCTTATGTATGTACTTGTCATTTATCTTCTGTTTAGCTGTTGGACTAATGGTCTTAAAGGCCTTTTCCAGCCTAAACAGTGCTGTGATTTTATGGTATCACCCTGATGTACTGAAGTCAGCTGCAAGACTGCCAAGAGCAAATGAGGTTCCAGGATGCCTGGATTTATTCGGAGAGTCAGGTGTTTTTAACCAGTGCTCCATGGATAGGAAAGACAAGGGGCAGTGATTTTTTTTTTTTTTTTTTTTTTATTGCTGGAATTACAGGAAGGAATGGATGCCTAAGGAGGACCTTAAGGAAGAATTTAGGCACCTAAATCCTAAAGGATAATCCTGACTGCTCCCGCCTACTTCTGTAAGCGGCTGAGTATCACCACCAAGAGGGTTCCTTAGGTACTTAGAGCTCTCCTCTGCATGCCTAGAATTATCCAAGTCTTGTTGATGCCAAACTGCTCAAATCTGATCTCTCTCCTAAGCCCTGTCAAGATTAACAAAGCGGGCTTTCTCCTGCCTCCTGCGAGGCCGTGCTGGTGGCACAGGCAGAGCACGCCTGCAGCAAGGCTCTGCACCAGCAGCACACAGACAGCTGCTATTTACATTCCAAAGCAGGGGAAGAGTCAGGGATATCCTGCTGCTATAAAATAGCACTGAATATTAAATGGCAAGCGAGGAGTTGTTGCACGAGCGATGGGGGTTGGTCCAGTCCTGTGTGCTGCTCCGCTGCAGCAATCTTGGCAGACTTTTCATTTTTGCTTTGCAATATCCTCGTCTCTCCCATCTTCCCTATATCCCTGTTGTCATTTCTCTCTACCTCTGACATCTTTATACATCTCTGCCATGTTCCTGTCGTCTTCCCACAGCCCCTACATTTAGCTGTGTCATAGCTCCTGCTTTCTCCTGTGTCCTCTGGTTACTGCTGGGAGGGATAAAACCCAGTGGCTCAAGGGTGGGTTGTTGGGAGCAGTATCTGTGCTGGGCAATGTGATACCCTGTGTGTGTGAACTGGAGAAGTTCTGCAAGAAAGGGAGTGCTGAGCAGTTTTCCAGTGCCATCTGTCTCAGTCCACGTGGCCATGGAAGGTCTGGAATTTCTTTACAACTAAAGCAGTCTAAAGTAATTTTGATGCAAGGCATAAATTGTCAGAATTTAGTGCATACGGTGGGCAACATGGAAAACGCTTCTAGAATGGAATTGTTGGGGATTATTCAGTGTGAAGGTGAATGGAAAGAAAGCACAGAGAAGGGAGGAATTGGTAGGTTCCTGTAAAAGAGCAGTTGAAATCTTAGAATGATAGTTTCCTCCCACCTCAGCCCCCATCTCATCTGCTGGTGTCTTAGTGTGTATTCAGCAAGCTAACAGCATCAGGTCCTCTTTCACCTTGGCAGCACCACTGGTGATACTGCTATACACCTCTATGGTTACTGATTCTTTTTGCCAAGTGTTCCACACCAGCTTTTTTTTCCCATGTTGATAATGCAGAATCTTCTGACCTTTAGAAATATGGCACTTCTGACTGCTGCAGTGGAAACCAGCTTTTCCATTTACATCTCTCCTCAATTCCCACAGCATTGCTAGAGAACACACTTCCCACCCCCCCTCTTCCAATATATTATATACTTGTAGATTTAACCCTCAGGAAATCAACATCTGGTACCAATTACTGTTTTTTAGCTGAGGTGGCTGAATCTCCTGCCTTACAGCAGTGAAGGTCTAGAATTCCTTTAGCCTGGGGAGTCCATCAGGAAAGGCAGAAGCCTTCTGTGAGATGAGGACATTGGCATGCTTCCCAGCACCTGTTGGTAGCACAAAGGGGTATGTTACAGGCTGGCCTGTACAGTCCCAGGGTAAGGAAACACTATGAGGCCATTAAACACCCACTTTAAATTGCACCTTTGATCAAATTGCTAACCCAAGGCAGCATTGCTGCGTGGTCCTGCGTTCTGCTTTGCAGATTGCATCCCCAGATGTACGAGATCCCTGGGGACCAGAGGGGAAGGAATGTCATGCACACAATAGAGCTGGAAAAACCTTCTGTCTTAATGGTGTCCCATCAAATCTCATCTGATAACCTCTCCTTTTGAAAGTATGTGGAAAGCCAAAAATAAGAACAAAGCAAACCATAGACAAAGACTTGCCCTGACCTGTCTTCTAGGCTGTATCTCTGTGGAGCTCTCCTTGCTTGCTCTGCTTGTCTTCCTGTGACCTCTCTCTCATCTTGCTATCAAACTCACTTCTGGTGTGAGAAGCTCCCCCTCCCTTCCTCCTTTCCTTCTTTCCAGCCTCTCCTGTTTGTAACAACCTCCTCGTGCTTGTCTGCCTTATCCACTTTGTCTTATATTTTCAGAAGAGATTAGAAACATCTTTTCTTCTGAGTCTCAAAGTTCTGAATTCCTCTATCTTCCTGCCACTGCTTATCTTGCTGCTGTATTTTAAGCTCTAATACACTCCAGGATATGGTTGTCACCAGGGACACTTGAACAAAGTAAAAGTAGTGTAGCAACCTTCCACAATTCTCAGCAAAAGTGCTTTGTCAAAAGAAGAAAGTTCAAGGCATAGAAGTCTGTATCTATATTTTTTAGTTGTTGAATAGTGACAACATATGATAGCAGAATGATTTTGGAGCATGTTAACTGCATTCAACCCCTGCCTGAGATATCCACAGCTGCTTTTTTTGGTAAAATCCATTCTGTTCTGCCCCATCATGTATTGTATCACTTCTAGTTTGAGGCCTCTACGGCCCTGGAAAGCTTGCAGTAGCTAATTACCAGCAGTGTGGAAGGGAAAGGATTGCTGCTAGCCCAGTGTTTCTGACTGTACAGATGAGATATCCAAGCAAAAGGAGGAAGCATGGCTCGTAGCTGGTGTCAGACCAGGGAAATGAACTCTCACTTCCCTTCCCAAGCTAACTGCAAAGGCTGTGGCCGTCCTTCCTCTCCTCTGTGGTTCCCTCCAAAGATGAGGTGTGAGATTCTTATCTTGCTGCTCACTATCAGTGAATCCCTTGAGCCTTTTAAACTTAATGAAAAGGCCCTGAAACACCTCAGTTTTCAGAGTCTAAAGAAGATAAGTACCAGATCTTAACTGTCCTTCAGCTGAGGAGGTTGCAAACCGTTTTCTTACTGGCTACTGAAAGTTTTACCCTAAAACCTTGGGCTGACCCGTTGTGGCTTTGGAAGCTCTTACTGAATATGGACTCAGGTGCTTTCCATTTAAAACTTTCTGGTTGGTCCATAAGATACTTTCGAATGTTTTACCTCAAATGAGGGCCTGTCAGGCATGTGAGGGTAGTAAACAACAATTTCCTTTCTTACTGCTGCCCACTTGGGATCATTAGTTGCCATATTCTGAACAAGGTTATTTTCTTTCTCTTTGGTTTGCTGAATTATACTTGCCCCGAAGACAGCTCTAAGATACATATGTAGCTTTTGAAAGGATGCCCTTGCAGTCTCTGCCATTCATTTTCACATTGCAGTGCCCACAGCTGTTTTCAGGAGCCCTGTCATTTTTCTAGGACTGGAGCATCAGTAGTGTGCAGCACAGTGTCTCCACGCTAAGTTGTTTACAAGACCATCTTACTGTCTCCCCTTTAAGCCTTGTGCTCGCCGTGAGTTCATCTCTCTCCTCATTTCAGGAGGCATTATTACCTTCTTTATGGAAGCGAAACACTTAAAAATGTGAAACTCGGCTGCTAGAGAATCGCAAGGAGGTTGTGGCCTCTGCGGTGTCTGGGCACCTCAAGAGCACTTCCCTTCCTCAGGGGAGGAGGCTGCCCAGAGCCTGCTCCAAAACTGGCAGTTCCTAATCAAGCAAGGGCCAAGCTTCCACCTGACGTTAACCCTGTAGCTCCAGTGAGGCAATTCAACAAATAGCTTCTAATGCTGCATCTATTTACTGGAAAATTAATTACTTTTTTTTTTCTCCTCTAACTGGTGTTATTTTAGGGATGGTAAATTGTTGCTTTGCTATAGGGGGGAAAAAAATCAAAAGAAGAGGCACATGATTTCTGCTTCTTGTGAAATCATGGTTTTGTTATGCTGAATAGCTGCAAACTATTTGCATTACAATGTAGAGTAAATAAGAGATGCCACCAACTGAAGTGTAAACTGAGCGAAATGTGGGGGGCTCTCAGCACAAGGGAATTTAAATGGTTTGAGGCGAGATTGGACAGAACTCCAAGGTGAGAACACGAGGTGCTGGGTTTTGGGTCTCAGACAAACCCTGTGGTCAGCAAAAGTCCTTACCCTAAAATGCCCAGATGATCTTAGTTTTCGATATAAGTGACCTAACGTGTGTGGTATAGGTGCCAAAACTGTCAGGCACAGAGGATGAGAGGGAATATGAAACCCCGTAGAACAGGATTAGGCAGGATTAAAGTCTGAAATGATCATGCTGCACCGGGTAGCAGATATTGCCACAGCCAACTCAGTAAAACTCAGTGGGCCACTTGACACTGCACATTTTCAAGTAGCAAGTCTTAAATCTATATTCATGTGGAATCTTCTGCACTCAGTCTGGTGGGAACAGAAACACGACACAGCTTCAGGTGCTGGCTTAGGGGAATAAAGCACACGCTGCTGCCTTGCAGGGACAGATCTCTGCTAGGAAAATGGAAAGCAACTGAATGATGTATGTAATTATGTTTGTTTGCAGGGCTATGCAATTTCTACAAACCCACTGAGAATCCCTTAAACCTGAGATTAAAACCAGCTATAGATATATTTTTAACAACAGTTGTCTATATATAATTATATGTACATACATAGCAGTTGGTGTAATGGTGTAATAGCTGCCAGTTCAACAGTCCAAAGCACACAAACATTTACCTTTATAAATTAAACCACATACTTAAGTGCTTTACTGGACAGGGAAGTACTTAAGCATTTTGCTTAAATGTTGGCCTGAGTGAGGCTGGAATGAATTTGAGCTCCTCTCATCTCACCGTTGGTATGAAACTGCTCACCCTAGAGCTGACCAGTGTCAAAAAGGTGTTGCAGAGATGTGTTCTTGCACCAGCACTGTGTGTCATCAGCTCTGTGTGCGTGGTGCCTGTGCTGCTGGAGCTTTGGCAGCGTGGGAGGATGAGGATGCGGGATCCGTGCGGCAGAGCCGCTCGCAGTCTGGAGCTCTTAACCCGCTGTTCCTCAGGCTTTGCATCAAACAGATCTTTGAACTGTGGCAGACTCCAACCCAGCCAGCCCCTAACCATGAGGTAACCGTTTGCTAGGTCCAATATGAGTCATAGATGGGGAGGATATTTCTGGTTTCCAATTAAAAAGAAAGAAATGGCGAAGCTCATAATCATGAGCAAAAGGTCTCTGTGCGGTAATGGGAACCAGCTGGTGTGGCAGGCCATTGCAGACTCAAGTCTGTCTTTGTTCGAAACGTGGCCCCACCATTATCACGGTTGGAAGCAATCCTTGGTGCTGACACAGTAATGACAGCTTCATGTTTTAGACACATCTAATGGCACTAAGTCCTGATCTTAGCCGGCATTTATCAAGATAAGTAAGCCAGTCAGGCAAGAGCATGGTGGGCTGACTGTACTCCTTTAGATAACGACGTGCGTGTTTCCTCTCTTGGAAGAATAATGAACAGAATATGACTGTCAAAATATTTCTCTCTGGAGAGATTCCAAAATAACTGACACTTATGAGAGCTCGGTACCATCAGCACTGCGAGCTTCCTCACAAACCCGGGAGAACTGGAGCTATGACCAAGAGATGTGAGGATTTATCCTCAAAGCAAATCAAAGCCTGGGAGAATTGTTTTCTCACAACTCCTTGTAGTTCTCGCTTGCAATTGGACCTCTCCTGGGAGCAGCTTCACTTTCATGGACACTGAATGAGATGGTCCTTTAAAAGCTGAAGGACAATCCTGGTGACTTCAGTGAGGTTGGTTCTCATGTAGCATTGTCTTACATTGCTTTATCTGAAATTTTTGCTAGAGTTATCCAGCCCACAGAGAATCAGGCCCTGCAAGTTCAACTTCATAATTCTGGGATTTTCCTTCCTAATCTGACTGGAAAATAGCTCAGCTAATGACTTGTCTGCAGAATAGAGTGCACGCACAGACTCATGCAGAGCTTAATGTGCTTGTCTGGTGCAGACAAGCCCCCTCTTCAGCTCCTTGCCTTCGAGAATTCCGGGAAGTTCATCTTGCCAGCAAAGAGGCTGCTTCTAGGAGCAGTGGTTGTTCTAGGGAGGATCCATTAAAAAGGCATGGCTGGGAATTTGAAAGGCATTACTGAGAGTGCTGACGAGCTTCTGTCTGACACGCGAGGAGCGTGGTGGGGGTGTTGGGAGTCAGCTTTTTGAGCTCGGAGAGGGCTGAGGGTCCGGCTGCTGGGACGGAGCTGTGCTGGTGAGGGCAGAGCAAGCGGCAGCAATGCTGCACCACGGGTCAGGGCTGGAATGTGGGCACAAAGGGCTCTCCCTGCAGAACAGGTCAGGTCGTGCTGCTGATTAAACCTGTCCTGCCAAGGTGTAGTAACGCCCTCCAGTCTGGGCAGCTGCGAGTTAGGAGACCAGCGTTTGCAAGGCTGGGTTAAGGTGAGTTTATTTGCTTTTAAATCTTTCAGATGTAGATTTGTCCCTGTTAAGCTGTGATGAACTTACTTTTTGCTGTCAGCAAAGGACTGACACTCGTGCTGATGGAGTGACTCTTGTATTTTTGCTGACCTCTGTTCCATGCTATTCACTGCAGTTTTCATTAATTTTCTGTAGGGGCAGCCAAGAAAGTGTCTTGTAGCTGGGGTTAGGAGGTGTGTGTTTGTGTGTGTGTCTGTCAACTTTTCAGTTGCCAAAATCCCCCTTTTCCTGAGTGTTTCAGGGTTGTCTGGGGGATGCTAAAGATGACCAGGACGGCAGTAAAATAATATTTATAGAGCTATGTGTTTGTGAAAGGGACTGTGGTTTTCTAGGTAAATAGTTGCTGGATTATGCAAAATACCATGTATGTCCATCAAAAACCTCATGTCATGGGGAGTATCTCCCACACAGTTTTATAGAGAGCTTATTTTTAAGTGCTGATGGTAAACCTGTGATGCTACGTTAGGATTTTTATAGCTTGCAAAGGTCTCTGATTGATTTTTCACACCTTTATTTCCACAGCAATAAGGTTTTACATACTGAGATGAGGGAAGGAAATAAAAAAAAAATATTCACGAGATGCTGAATGTGTTTCAAAACCTGAGCCTAAGCATCTGTCCTTCAAAGGCTCTCAGCCTAGGGGTGGGCAAACGAACTAGATGAGAGGTGGAAATTTTGCACTTTCTCAAGTAAAGGATCACTTAATTTCCTCAAAGAGCAGGTAACTTGAGTGAATTCCCTGGTGAGCCTGGCTCAGCGCGGTGCCGGTGTCACACGTGGAGCAGCGTGGTCTGGCAGCAGAGCTCAGCCATGTCTTGCTGTTCCATCAGCTCGAACACCAGCGGCTGCAGCGCTCCCTGAACTGTTATTTCTGTGCACTGGCAGGGCAGTGCAGAGACACGGGGCTAATTGAGTGTGTGGGAGAAAGGATCTGGTGGTGCGGGTTCGGTCCCGGTGCTCCTGCTGCGTAACCTCGGCCCGCTCCAGCTGCGCTGTTCTGCACTGTCCACGCAGGCTGGAACCTCCCAGCAGAATGGAAGAGAGCACCTGATGGGACACAAGCGACAGCTGTGACCCAGAACCCACCCCAGGAATTGGCCTTACAAGTTACATTTCAGAGATCTGCAAAGCCTTGATGAAGTTTAATGGGCTGTAGGCGGTTTTGTCATTTGCATAGCAGACATCGTTATTGGGGATATTTCCTTCCATATCTCACAGCAGCCTGTTGGAAGGCTGGAGTCCAGCCTGGCTCTCAGAGCTTCCGAGTAAACAAACAAGCATGCATCCTACTTAAAAAAACAGACTGGCAATTAAAAAAGACATCTTGCATTGTGCAAACAGGAAGGGCTGTAAAACACACTTTGCAGGGAGTCGGTGGAAATGCATTCAGTCTAGTTTATAATCACAGCACAATGAAATACCCTGAACATAAATAGCAAGAAATCAATTTTCCTTAGAAAAAGTAAAATAAAGAACATTAAATGATCATTTGACTAGATAACTGCAGTTTACTTGGTGGTATAACTGTCATCTCGCCTGTGCACAATAATGGAATTAATGTGGAGGGGGTATGGTTTAGATGTCTCCTTCTTTACAGTGACAATAACTCCCTTGTTTTCTCTAGTGAGTAGATGTTTATATTCTAATTTTGTCTCTGCAGGCTACACAGAGCCCTAAACTTGCAAAAGGGATTTGTGAGCAGCCTGCTTGTCAAGAGCAAATACTAGTCAAAAGAAATGCATGACTTATTGACCTTGGGTTCACTGAACCTTCATCTTGATGCTTCCGTACCACTAAGGAATCGGCTTCTCCGAAAATTAAAGTTCCCAGATTAGAATAGAAGCTTCAACAAAGGACCTGTGTGGCTTTACAAATACACATCGATTAGAGGACTTTGGAAGAGCTTTGTTAGAAAAGTGGAATTATGAAAAGCAAATGTTTGAGAGGTAAGAAACTGATTGAGGTCAAAGTTGATGAAAAACAAACTTTTGAAAATATTTTCTTATTTGCATTTTGGCTAAAAATCTTCACTCTTTGTCCTTACCTGTTGAGTTTTTCATTTGGAGATACAGGGACAGAGTCTGGCTGCCCTATTCACTTTGTCAAGATGGTGATGTGCTTTGGGGAGAGGTGATGACTTTCAGGAAGACTCTCTTTTGCTGTGTGCCCAATATTTGTTTTGTGTTATCCGATACAAATTAGTTTGTTGCATCTTCCAAGTTTTTATAAGCTTACAGAAATATTTCAAATTCCTACTCTTAATGTCTGTATTTAATAACTACAAAGCCATCATATTTTTTAAAATTTTTTTTTTGTTGTTCCTGAAGAAACATCTCTCAAGAAATCAACCCAAAGATTTCTATGCGATGTTAGGGCTCTGGTCTTTACTTGGTGCTCAAAGTTTTTGAAGGTTCAGAACTGTGCCTCTTTGCAAGGCATTGAGACGAGCCTTTAAGCTAAGATGAAATTTATAACAGATTAGTAGTTCCTATACAGAACCATGCAGAGGGAGTGCATTCTTCCACTGCAGAACAATGTACTTGTCCACATGTGTGACCACGATGTGGATGTGTTAAATACTTCTGTTATGTGAGTACATATCCACAAAACCTGATAGAATGTTATTTAAAACTATATATGTAATAAAGTTGCATATGCTTTTCATATGCTCAGGAAACATATTCTGTGTGAATGGTAGTTAATTTTTAAAAATCAATTTACTACATTGGTTCCAAGGTTTTAACACTTATATATTTTACCTGTTTAATTACAGAGATATTTGTATGATGAGAAAACGCAGAAAACTGAGAAAACTCGTTTTGCTTACCCCATAATCTGCAGTTTGCTTTGATGATAGTATGTCATAATTCCTCCTGGGTGCCAGTCAAAACAAAGACTTTGTCCTGTACACAAGCAGTGCTTGTTTGGATGGTTTTGGTATTTTGAAATGTGGAGTAAAATCCAAGACAGATTATTTCCTTTCCCATAGCTGAATAAGGATAAGGCTGAAAGTGTGAAGAATCTTCAGGCTTAAAGTAACAGAGGATTCAATCCCCTTAACACAGTGCCACTGTGACACTGGGCTGTATCATGGATAGTTCGAAAGCAAAAGTAGGAGGAAAAAAACCTGAAAACCTTTCAAACGGTCAACTTTTTGCTGAAAGAGGATTCTTCAAATGCTCTTATCAATGAAACTGCATGGAAAAATATTTCTTGAATATTCTGAAGCTTCTAGAGTTAGATTATATTTTAGAAGCACTTGTATTTTCTGCTATATCTTCATATTTCTTTTTCTTCTACCTTACCCCATTGACTTGAATTAATAGGGTACTGGGTCTGGCCTGTAACCGGGAGTTTTTTGTAACAGCACCATTGAGTTATGTGACTGAAACGACCCTCGTTGTACTTACGTGCCCTCACTGTTCTCTTTCTGGCCAGAAGAAAGCTTCAATTTTACTTTTGAAACTTAGATGGCTGGACAAAACAAAATACTCCATGAAATCGCATATCACAAAACCTGACAGTCAATACTGTGAAATGCCATTTCCATGACTTGTTCATGACTCTGGCTCACTGCTGGAGCTGATTACTGCCTGTCTTTATGTTCCTGCTGGAGGATCAGTTGTCTGAGCCTGAGATTATGTTCATGTTTAAAGACAAGCTCAAGGTTTCTGATTTGGGATATCAATTAGAAGGCAAGGAGGAGGGAAGCATGGTTAGCTGCAAACTTGGAGGGAAGCCATTTGCCGTGTGTGTGTTCCCAAAGCAGTCCAGGGTCAGCGCGGCGGCTCCAGCCGGGACCGGAGCGGGCTGGGGAAGGGCTGCCAGATCAGGATCTTTGTCCCATGGCCTTTCTCTTCTGCCTTACTGCAGCCTTCCTCAGCCAGCACTTGAAGGTTGTCTGTCGTACCTCGACAGGCAGTGGTTTCATTTGTCCTTTCTTGTCTGTAAAACAGGAGTGATTTTTATTTTCAGATTTGGTTGAAATCAGGATTAGCCATCCTTTTATTGACATTACTGAACCCAAACCATCCAGTCTCTTACTTTGCTCTTGAGTTCAGAAATTGCTGAGAATTAATTTTTAGGCTAGAGACAGAGTTTTACAGCCTTCTAGTAATCTAAACTGAGATAATCCACTGTCTCAAGTAGAAGATAAGAAGAAGAATAGTGAATGGCCTCAGACAAGACACACAATGAAGCTTCCAGCAATGTTCCTGAAGCGCCTTGGGAGAGTTGATGATATCCCTGCAGCACCACTGGCTATCACACCCGTGTTTGCTGTGCATTAACGGAGGGACTACACCTACCGTGGTGGTGGTGAACAGGGGAGAACGTTGGTCTGCACAGAGCTCTCCTGGTGGCATCCAGCCGCTGCTGTACCCAGGGCTGTGCAGGTGGCTTTGTCATGCTGGTGGCTCCAGCTGGAGCTTGAAGGTGTATCAAAAGCAGTGCAAGTGCAAGCTTATTGAATAATGCAAGTGGGGTGCAAATCCCAGGAGCTCATAAAAATACTGGCACAGAAGAAACCTTTCTGTTGACCATTTTCCTTTGGGGCCATTGTCAACCTCAGACTATTAATTTTTTTAACCTAGATTGGGTTTCAAGTGGAGAACAGCTCTATTTTAAAGATGGTGCAGTGTCTAGTTGAGCGATGGTGGGCACACAGAGAAATCAGCTGCAGTTTGGGCTGCCTGTGGTACCCGGGAACTGCACTGGCTGTGAAGCTTGTAACCAACCAGGCAGGGGTGAAAAAAGGTCAGGAAGAATCTTGCTGTTCCCAGTGTCTGTCAGTAAGTAATCATGCAGATAAAAATCACACCACACCCTCAGCTCAACAAAAAATTTCGTTATCTATATATCCATATAACATTACAATACAAGCCTCAGGGCATCTCTTGTCCTTATCTAAACAAAAGTCTTCTCTGGAAACCTTAGTCATGCAAGTTATGGCATGAAATCACCCTTTCAGCAGAAAAATGGTAATTTTGCATCTGGAGTCAAAGGAGGACTGGCTTGGTGTACAAAGCTATTATGTTTCTCAGATCCAATCACCCTTGGTAATGCAGGAGCAGCTCACAGATCAGTCTGTGAGGGTTTTATTCAGTGCAGGCATGTATCCCACTGAACCGGACCTGGGTTTTTCTTGGGGTCCTGCTGACAGAGGAGTTCTGTGTAGTGTTATCTGCCTTCTCTGTGGAAGGCATAAGAAAAATTACAGACAGAAGAAATTAAATGTGCATGACCTGGCAAACAGATGCAAACCCATAACACTGGATCATTGTGTTGTGAACTAAAGTGAGGAGGGGAAAAAACGGGTTTTCTAGGGAAAAGCAGGAGTTTGCTTGTTGAATATGATTATCAGCTGCCGCTTTTTTGTGTTCCAGATTTGGTGCAGTGTCACAGATGTACCTTCCCTCTGGGGTGCTGGGTGACTCTCCTGCCTCGTGATGTCAGTTGTCTGTGGGCAAACTCACAAATGGAGCAGAGGAGGAGGGAGCTGTGTGCCCTGCTTGGGCAGTGTCTGTGGAGGATGCAGGTGGGCAGGCAGATACAGCGATCTCCTGGGAGGCAAATCTCTGTGAGGATCCTTTCCCAGAGGAACCCGCGTGTTCCTCAGTGTGTGCAGCATTGGCTTGCACGGTTCACATTGAAAAGGATGTTAAAACAGTTCTTAAAAATAATTGCACATAATGAGCCTTTTCTCTGTCTTCATGCTTTAAAAATAATTTATTTGCCCTGATTAGTGCAGGTAAGACTCAGAAGTGAGCTGAGCCTTCCTTTAGATAATCCTGCTCCCAGGTGGCTGTGTTGTTCACCCCAGCCTGTGTGAGAGGCAGCTTAAAGGCTTGGTTTCCCCTTCCTGAGAGCATTAAAGTGAAGCCTGGAGCCTGTCCCGTGTGGGTGGTGGGATGCTCAGCAGAGGTGGCCGTTCTCCCAGGCGGCCAACTCCAGCAAGGGACTGTGCTCAGGGGAGAAGGAGGAAACCCTCCCGGGGCTGGAACCAGGGGGAAAGCAGAGAAGGACCTACGGGGCTGGTGTCCTCATCTGTAATGGCTCTGCTCCTCTTTTTTTCCCTTCCTGGTGCTTCTGCAGTGTGCATTACTCCGTGGAAAAGATCCTGTAGCATCAGCTCCCTCCCTGCTCCAGACAGATGGTAACTGGTAAGCTTTGATTTCTTTCCTTAATTATAGTGTCTCAGTGCAAAACTTCAAGAAGATCTTTAAAATACTGCTGATTATTAAGAACTGCACTCCCTGCTTGCAACATTATTTCTTGACATTGCTTCTGACTTCCCTTTTTTCCTTCTTGGAGAGGTGAAAAGCAGGCTTTTGTAGTTTTCCTCTTTAGTCTTTAAATAATACTGTGTTGCTTCTGCTTTGGTTTTAAATGTTTGCTTTCCCTCCCACTGGAGACATGGTCTCCCACCCCCTCCTACAGTCCCCAAATGCAATGGGGGTTTCGAAAGTGCTGTTTGTTCTTCTCACTTCACTGTTTATGATGCTGGGCAGTGATGCATTCAGATTATCACAGCACGGGTAAAATAATACCCAGTTCTTCACTTACATCCTATTACTGCACCTCAGAGAGCTCTCTCACTTAGATTACTCAGGGGAAAGTCAATGACATACGGTCTTTTGATTTCAAAGACAAATTGCTGTGTAGAGATTTAAAAGATACCCTAATTTATTTTGAAATGGCCTGTAATGTGCTGGTACTTTTTTGATTGTTTTATTAGACTGTGATTTTTCCATCTAGCTTCTATTCCCAAAGCCTACCAAACGATCATGATTTACTTAGGACATCTGTTAAATGCTGGGCTGTCTGGGGAACAAAGCAAGGGAGCTGCAGTCCTGATGGGAATATTGAAGGAAAGCAGTGAAACCCACTGTGATCTCCCAACAATAGGGCAGCTTGAGCCAAGCTTACTGCAATTCCTCTAGCTTGCATGGCTTTTGCACAGAAATGTGTACATCTCTGGAAATGCTATGATTAACTGCTGCTATTAAACATATCTATCTCAAGACCACCTCAAGACTTTTAGATCTATTGTTTAGATTTTATTTTTTCCCCAAGAACAAATCTGGAGCATAAACAGGAGCAATGACAGGATGCTGGGACCTGTTTGATTCCCCCACCCACGAATGCTGAGATATTTCTCTTTTCAGCTGTCACTATTAGTGTTTTCTCAGTTCTCCTCCCTTCCACCTCCAGTTGTGACCAGTGCTAAAGAGATTTTTTGATTCTTTCCTAGCAGTTGAAGCAAACCCTGCTGCATTTAAGCTTCCTCCTGCAGGACAGATTTACTCTCTGTGGTTACCCTGTGGTTGCCACATGTTAGTTACATTAAAGGCACTGCTCACATATCTAATGAAATAGAAATCCATGAGATATATAAAAACATTCTACTATTTTCAAGAACATTTCCTGTTCTTCCCTCTCTCTCCTCAATAATTTCATGAATATGGGTTCAGTCTGTTGGAAGGGAGCTTTCAGTGTCGAGCTAGGTTGTTAAAATATATCCACCCTGTTTGGCTCTCAGCAGTTGCAATAACCAGGAGCATGGGGGTGATATTCCTGTTTAAAGAGGAGTGATGGATATTTATCTCTGAAGTATGAGCCAGTATCTAGGGTTCTTAATTGTTAGATGGCATTGCAAAAAGCACACTGAGTCAATACAAGTTTTAGCTGTGCAAAGATGATTGAAATTGGTACAAAAAGGGACTCTAAAAGGGATGATGTTTGATACTACAGCTAGAGATCTGCTCTGTTTTCTGTTTGTCTCTGAAGAACAAACTATGACCTGAGTAGGGGGCTAGAAAAAATATTCAAGACAATTTCTAAGTGCGTTGAAGCATCAATCCTCCCAAAGTGTTGAAGGAAATGGTTAACTTCAGCCACAAAACAGGCAGCACTATCTTGGAGACTTGAAATGGTCTGTGCTTCTGCATTTATAAGTTTTATTGTTGTCATAATAGGAAGTTTAAGAGCACACAGGGCAGGAAAAAAAGTTGGTGGTTTTTGTTGGGATTTTTTTTCTGCTTATAATTTTTCAAGTGAGTGGATCAACCCTGTGTAGGAGGGTTCAAATGACTGTGTGAGCTGGGAACGGAGCTGGGAGTTCTGTTTCCCTCCAAGTGCTTGAACTCTCCATAGAGTCAGATCATTTTGTATCTGGACTTCAATATAATGTTTAGTCAGAGATGACGGCAGCAGAACTTCTTCATGAGTCATCTACTTAATCCTGCTCCAGACAGAGGGCTCTTCCTTCTGCTGCATTAGTCTGTCTGTAGCTCCCTTGTCTTGCTCTTAGATGTGTTGGCTATTGCTGGTTTGGGCTCTTTCTAAATTAGGTTATTTTTCTTTCAGTGCTTTCAGTTCTTGTGGTGGTGGCATTTGCAGCTTTTGCAAGGATTTTTGTTACCTCTGCAGGGTAGCCCTGTCTTGTGCCATGCTCAAGCAGATTACTTCCAGTCCTGAAGGGAAAACTGTCTGGGAGGTTTCCCATGAAGAAGCTGATCTAATTCCTTTGAGCTGGTAAAAGACTTCTGAGCTTTGAAATGTGCCAGACTCTTCCTTACAAGTAATTCATGTCAATTCTGTAGCAAGGCAACAATAATTTAAAGAGAGAATGATATCTACAGGTCTGCAGGTCTGTGACCCAAGAGAAGCTCTTCTAGCAGTGGCTAGAAATTTCGATAATGAAATCCCAAACCCTGTGAGAGATCCCAGGCTTTGCTGCCAACCTGAAACCTGAGTTAGGGTTTAGTAGGTCCATGAAACTTTCAAGAGAACTGTGGCCAGTTTTTGATTTCAGCTGAGTTTCCCAGTGGTGCCATAGGTTCATTTAAATGCTGAATATGTGGAAATGAGCTCCTCTCCTTCCATGTGAATGTTAATTTAGTACACTTTGTTTAGCTGCGATGGCAACACAGTTTTTGGAAACGTTCTGTGTGCATTAGTCATCAATATCTGAGCGATGTTTCTATTGTGCTCATCTGCCAATGGTCCTAAAAAGCATCAGCAATTCATCTATTCCAGCTGGGACAAGAAAGCCTGACAAACTGCAGTGCTGCATTGAAAAGCAACTAAAAATGGAATCATAGGGCATGTTTATTGTATTTTCATGACTGCAGCAGTCAGGGACTGATTTTCTAGCATACTGCAGCATTTGGGATTACCGCTGTGGGCTGTCCTGTTTCATCCCACAGGATGACTCAGTTGGAAGTCTCTGCAGCCCGTGTGGAGGATTGGCCTCTGACTGGTATTGAGGAGGGCAGAGAGCTATATTTGAGTCCAGCTGCCTGGCATGGCGCTACTTTTACTTTGACAGCCTGGTGCTAGGATGGCAATCCCCCATAAAGTTGAAGAGTTAGCATGTGTAGGGCTGACATTTACAGGTTCAGACTGAGAGGATTACAATGGGAGGTTCAACTGAGGTCCTGAGCTAGAACCTCATGAATCCAGGTTTGACTTCTGCTCTGAGAGCCTTGCCTGACCTTGTGCTCAAAATATTACCAGAGGTTTAGTTTCCATCCACAGGGTGAATATGTTTTTTCTCCATCTGCCTGTTCTTTGTTTCTCTAATTAAATTATGGGTGAGGATGGGCCTTAATCAGTGAAACAAGAGAGGGGTCTCACAAAGCTAGCTTCAGCTGACTAGTTTTTTTTTTAGTGTCTGTATGTAATAGGCTCTTCCAGAGGCTGAATCAGAGCTGCTAAATGGCAATTCCTGCTCTGAATGCCTTGATTAAAGCTGCTCTTTATGAATTCCCCTTTTTCCTTCACACTTACACCAAATGCCACGTCCAGCTGGGTTTGGAGTGCTATTACATTTTTGCTGTGTGTTTTCAAGGCAGTCACCTTAGAGAGAGGTATCTCCACCTCACTGCAGCCTGTGCCCTGCCTGGTGCTCCTGTGCTGCTGATACTTGGGAGCACCTGCTCTCAGATGAGTTGATTTATCCACAATTTAGCAAGAGGGAAACAAGGCATAGGAGAATTCTGCAGAGCAATGGTGTCCTGCATCTCCTCCTGGCTGGACCTGCCCTGGCTGGCTGCTCCATCACATGCTTGTGAGGAGGGGGACTGGAAGGTTTTTAAGGTCAGCACCATCTATTCAGAGCAAGAAGAGAAGGTGTGACCTTTTTCAAATGGTAAGCTTTGTCAGTGCTCCCATTGGGATTTTCCCCCAGGTGACTGCTTAAATGTCACTTGTGGTAAGCCAGGGCATTGGAAACACTCTGAGCTTCCCTTTTTCCTTCGTGAGGCAGCACAGGGAGATTCTAATTAGCCGCAAAACAGAGAACCTCCTCTGCTTTCCTAAAGTCGAAAACGTCAGAGAAGTGAATAGCAATGCATTTTTCATATCATCTCTGTTTTGTAAAAGCCGCACTTCTTGAAGATGTCTGTTTCTTTAGCAATGAAAAAACCCTCCTGTACAGCTACAATTAACACTGCAGCAATAACTCAGTGGCATACATTCCTCGTGTTTATTGATTAGCGAACAAGCCCCCTGGGGTTTACACTGCTTCCAACATATTTGGTTCCAGCTGAATACCTGCAGTGTGCATTGATCTAAGCGTGTGATTTCTCCTAAATATCAGGCATCCTATTGCACCGGCTCTACACGTGCTGGTGTAGCTGTGCAAAACGAGTGGCTGCGGATGAAAAATCGTGTGAAAAATGAAAGGGCACCTGTTCCAGGCTCTGTTGACCTCCATGAGCTCTCTGTGTCACATTGAGGTTACACCTGCATAACTCACTTGGCTTCAATAGTGTGACTTCTGATTTATATTTGCATGTATGAGAAGAAACTGAAGTCCCTCAGGGGCTATGGCAGCTCAGGGCTTCAAAGAATCGGGTCCCTGCTGCAGAGAAGGACCAGATATCAAAGTTCAAATGGAATGGGTGCTTATTTTTTACAGCTCTTGTTTTCTTTGTGAGCATGAGCTACAGATCATTGCACAGGCATTTCCAGTATAGGTGTGGCTGCAGTAATTACTGCTTATTCTTTTGAAGGAACCTGTGCTTACAAAATAAGCAGGCTGTGAAAGCAGACGAACGTGCTGTCCAGAAGGGCTCAGTGTGGCCAGCTGAAGTTCAAAGACTAGGAACAGAGGAATGAGTTCCTTGGCTAGACAAGGGCTTCAGCATAAACTGTGCCTGGCGGGCCCCTGGAAGGTGCAGGTGAGCTCTGGCTGAGCAGGGGCTGTGCTCTGCTGAAAGGACAGGGCAGGTGGCAGAGGGAGGCAAAGTGGACAGATGGATATGAAGGAGAGGAAGACTGCAGGGAGAGAGTGGTGCTAGCGCTGTAGGAGTAACAAGCTGGATGTGTTTCAGCTCATCAGCCTCTCATCTATTTTAAAGTTGATATTAAAGTATGAAATAGCATGTTGCAAGCAGGATGGAGGTACAGACAAGCTTTCAAATCAGCATTTAGGGGCAGGGTAATTCTGCATTTCTATTCATAGTTGTGTAGCAGAAAAAGCAGAGGCTGCGTGTGCAAGAGTGAGAAGAGCCTGATAAGCAAACGAGGGAGCATTAATATATCAGGAATTGGGAATTTCTTCTTTCAGCTGCATGTAGTGTTGGCTCCTACCAAATATGAAGATTCCACACACACATCTGGCACGGCCTTTCCCAAAACCTGCTAGGAAGGGTGATGCTGTGAGGGTCTGGCTGTGCTGTTCTGGACATGAAGTGGGCTGGTCCTATTCTCTGCAGAGCTGCTCCATCAGGAGATGCCCTTGCTGTAGCCCAGTAGGGATGAGACCTTCCCCTCTCAAGTTCACTCCCAAACCTACTTCTTCATAATCTAAGAAAGTGTCCCTCTCCCTTTGGTCTTGGGGACGTGACCTCACCATGGCTTTCTGCAAAGACTTGAAGAAATGTCCTTTTTCCAGAATGTAGGGTATTTTAAAAATGCAGCCTTCCTTTATGTTGTGTTACGTTTTAATGAAAGCTGCAGCAGCCATAGTGGAGAAGGCTGTGCAGGACTGCAGATGAGTGTCTGAGGATGTTATTCTTGATAAAAGTCAGGGCTGGGGCTTTGGTAGCAGGAGGCTTGGCTGCGGAAAGCGAGGAGGGCTTCACCCTGAGCTCACTTAGCCCTGCTCACCCAGAGCAATCACAGCTGCTGCTTTGGACTGTGCAATAAGAAGCAGTCTCCAAGGTTCATTAGGCCCTCGCCTATTAAGGGCTTTAAAAACTCGGGTCAGGACCTTGAAACAGATCTGCAGGCTGGGAGTGAGCAGAGTATGTGCACTATCCGTGCAGCAAGGGGAGCGTTTTGGTTCAGCTCCAAGTGGATCGGTGCCTGCAGAACAAATCCACCTGGAGTTAATTGAAAGTGCTGGTGGCCACTTTCGGCAGAGAGGCAGGACCAGGCTGGGAACACGCTGCCCTTATCCCCCGGGCACGCCGGTGGAGGCTCTGGTGGGAGGTTTGTGCTGACACTTCCCACGCTATATGTGCTTTGTGAACTTTCCTTTCCAGGGCTGTCAGGAAAAAGTCTTTCCTCATAATAACAGACATGTTTTATTTTCCTGTAGTATGGTTGTGTGCATTTGTTTTAGATATAAGGAAGAATTTTTTTGTTACAATGAATATGGTAAAACTCTGGAATACGTGGCGCAGATTGGTGGTGGATGCCCCATCCATGGAAACATTCAGGGTCATGTTGGATGGGGCTCTGAGCAAGCTGATCTCACTGAGGTCTATGCAGAAGGCTTGGACTACACGATCTCTCAAGGTCTGATCCAACACAAACTGTGCTAGGATTTATTTTCACTCTAACCATACTGTCCCGACAAGAAGGCACTGCTTAGAAAGACAACAGCTTCTTAAATTTAAATGTGGCTTTTCTGCTCCTAGGTACCTCTCTTTCCACAGGCCACATGCACGGCAGAGTAATTGTGTGGGATACAGGACTCTACTTGTTACACCCACAGAGATGAAGCTCACCAGAAAACTGTCTCAGGTTTGGCCAGGATTTTTAGGTGAATTCCAAATGTCATTAGGAGGATTTATGGGTTTGTGTTTGATGAAGAGTGTCCTTTGTTCCCTTTCTATTCTTTGGCTTATGAATATGAAAGAATATCTAGCTGATGAGGCCACTGATATTTCAGTATACGGAACAAAGTTAGGATGCTCTGAGTATTTATTAATGTAATCAAGGAGAATTATCCAGATGTCCTGTGCCTCTGTCATTTGGGAAGTACAGTTAAGTACAGATAATAAAACCAATACATTCCAGCACTGATTTTTTTGTTAGCCTCAGAATCTTGGAGGAGATGAGGGACTTCCTGCTCCAGGAGAGTCACAACTGAAAACTGAGTGGGACTGTAGCTGTAAGTCTGAGGAGTGTAAGGTGGAGAAAGGATGCTCTGGTCAATGTCTAAGAGGAATTGATTGTAACCTGCATTGGAAAAGTAGGTTTAAGAATGAAGACTGACCTGTGCTGAGATGCAAGTCCTGCTGTGTTGGGTGTCTTGGTGAGAGGGAGTGATGTGGCAAAACAGGGTTTATCATGCCAGTGGCAGAAGAAGGAAGTCTCTTGCTGGCAGCTCTGTCAAGAGACTGTTCATGGGCATGGACAGGCTATTCTGCCCCAGATTTTCAGTTCTTTCATCTCCTCTCTCCTCCCAGCATCTCCTCTGGCTTTTTGCCAGGCTGTGCTGTCCTGCAGGAGAACTTTGCTTCACTGTTCCCCTGTGGAGGAGCACTTCACTTTCCTCTCTGCCCTCCACCTTTGGCAGCTCTTGCAGAGCACCCCTGCTACCAGTGAACTTTCTGACGAGGACAGAGATCTCTTGCCCCTGCTGCAGCCATTTTTCCCAGTGCTGATGCCCCTGTTCCAATCAGTGCAGGTTTTCCACGTGCAGTATTATTGTGTTTGGATGAAATCTGAGGCTGCAGCTCATACATAAACAGCTGCTGGACCAGTATTTCTTCTGTCTCCTTTTCAGCTTATAAGACACAGCTCCAAATGAAATCTCAGAAAACTGATGTTCCAGGTCCAAGAAGTGGGGTAATGATTTGGAATTGGTTTTTGGGTTTTTTTCTCCTGTTTTATGTGGTTCCACAGAGGTATGGTGGCTTCTTCCTTGCTGCAAAGGAGGTAGGGGCTAAGTTCTTCAAGGGGAAATTCCAGTTTGGGGTAATGCAAATGAAAACACCATGTGTGTCCTTTTTCATTCAAATTACATACAAAAAATTGGTGATACGAGACATGAGCAAAGGCAGAAAGGAGCCTAGCGTCTTTAATCTTTAAAATCTATTTTACATGATTAAAAGGATCCTGCCTAGAGAAAAGCAAGACTGGCTATTTATATCTCCATTCTTCTCCCCACTGCTCCCCCTTTTTTTCCCAGAAAATACTGCACAGTCTTTCACATCTGAAAGACCACGGCTGGCTGCCATTAATTTTAATGCTAAATCCTCATCAGCATTTCAAAACATTATGAAAATGTCTAAGAAACTGTCTTCTAGTAGCTTGAAAATATCGCAGGCAGCAACCTAAATAATACTGTAAGTGCCCTGGTAAGTACAAGAGCACATGCTGGAAAGGAGAAGAGAAAAATAAAAGGCTTTAGACCACCAAGCAAACGTCAGCTCTACAAAGCAGGCATAAATGGATTGCAGGATTTTGTGGATGCTGAGAGTTTGAATTACCGGCTGAGCTACACCTCACTTACAGAAAATGTGGTTTTCTTCTTTAGAGAATGCATCAAATATTGAATGCTGGTTTGCTGTGCAGTCTGCTCCGTGGACAAGGGCATAAATAACCTTACGTGGAGGGTTCTGTTTAGGCTGACAAATGCAATTAAATGAATGGAATATGGCCAGGCCCCCCATATTAGTGCTCTGCTACACTGCATTGGTGAGGATGATGGATGCCAATTAAATTGAAATGAATGGTCATAGGTTAAACAAACGATGACTCTGATCAAAGCACTCCTCCTTCAGCAAGGCATTTGACCTGTCCTAAACTTAAATACATGGTTTTGAGTCCTGCTTAAAATTGAGCTTAAGTAATTTCCTGCTTAGGGAAGGGCTGGACCATGCATTTTTGGGTTATTTCTTTTTAGTTTGGAATACCCATGCTTACCTAGTCCATTATGCATTTGCCAAATTCCACTGGGCTTTCAGGACCTGCTATTGCTGTCTCATGCTTGTTTGTATTTATAGTGCTCCAGTGGGCTTGGGGAGCTGAGTAAGGATTGCAAAACTTGTGCTATTTCTGCTTTCATTGATGGTGCTTTCACCGAAGCACTGCCCTGCAGTGGGTTGGCAGCAGAGGCCTGATGAGTGGCCCTTCTCCTGTGGTAGTAAGTGGGATGTTGCCAGTTGAAGATGTTTACCCATATCATTAGTTTTCTTTTAGTGAGTATTTTTAAGTATTGCTACATCTCTCTGCTTTTGTAAGACTTAAAGTGGATTTTTTTTTTATTCTTCTTTTTAAGAGATTGCAAACCTATACCCGATTTTAATAATAATTCAAATTAAAAAAACAAACATGTAACTTTTCAAGAGCAGAGGGAGAATAAACCCTATTGTTTTTTCACAGTTTGCATAGGAACTGGGACAAGGACTTTCTCCAAGCAAATAGAATCAAAATGTTGGGGATTGCTGGGAAATCCCAAGGTTTGGGGGGGAAAAGTAGAGTTCAAAACAAAGGCACAGATGGGAAACTTCCTTCAGCTCCTGTGCTGCTTTTTCTCTCTTTGATTAGACATCAGGTTGAAGTATCATCAACAGTGTGAATTCTGAAGAATACAAGAGAATGCACTTCAGGTTAGAAAAGCCTGTCTTTTATTCAGGTATTAAAAAAGGAAACCACTAGACTATTCTTGAAATAAATCACTGAGAGGGTTAGGCAGGGGCTGGAGGTGCACACTACATTTTTCATTGCCAGCTCCTTGTAGCCAAGGTATGTTGTCAAGACCAGCCTTGGAAAAGAGCTTCCCTCTCTCCTCCCTGTGTGGCTCTCCACGGTGACATCATTAATGCTGATGGCTATAATTGACCACAAAGCACAGACCTTTAGTCCCCACCTGCTCTTCCCCAGTGTTTATACACTGCTGGCCTGACCACACAGCAGACTAATGAGCATTACACTTGACAAATATTGTCGTGCCTAAACAGGAGATAGTGATTCTGCTAAGACAAGCAGCGAGCCTGGGGGCACGTCATGCTCAAATAGGAAAGTTAGGAATTAATATTAATTCTCTTCCACTCACTAGGGGCCTGATCCAGATCCCTGATGTCAGTTAAGTCTTTCCACTGTGAGCTTTGCTTCTCTCCTGTGAAGCAGCCCTTTAAAACAAAATACAACCAAAGAGTATAATAATGAATTTGACAGTAATAGCAGATGGTGCAAACTGTTTTTTAACTGGGGTCAGGACTGTTCCAGTAGCTGGACAAGGTACTGATTTGAGATGAAAAAGCACACAATTCCTTCTAGATTTTACTGTTTGGAGTCTTGATAAATGTCCAATAGCATTCCAAGTTTTATATGCTAGAACAAGACATGGTGAGCAATTTAGAAGAAATGAGAACCTGTGATTCTCTTTGTTGCCTGTTTGCCTGTCATGTAAACATCTGCTGTATGCAGTCTGCATGCAGAGCTTTGGGAAAACTCCCCTCTCCCCACACCAAGGCTGGTCATAAATCCCTGGGAATTGTAGTACCCGTGCTGCTGAGTTGCCTTCCCCCTGCTACCTTATATGCACTTTTCTTGATTATAAACAGCATCAAAACTTTTAATGACTTCTTCAGGTTTTCTTTCTACATGCTATGGTTTATTTTTATTTTATATAATTTAAGATAGAGACCAATTATTGCAAAATTAATGAGATTACAAATTATGCTTGTGTCTAAATATCTCTTTGGTCTGTTTTTCCGGTGTCTAGGCCTCTCTGTGCTTCTTTTTTGTCATAACTTGCCATGATTTACTCAACTGCTGCCTCCTTTTTGATCTATTTCTGACACAATCCTTAATATCAGGTAGAGTCCGATATTCCTGAAGCTTTGGGCTAAACTAACTAACTTTGCAATACAGCAGAGAATCGTGATGCCACGTTGAGGGGGTGGCCATGTCTCCAGCCTGCTGCTGGGAGCTGGCTCTGCCGTGGGGGTGATTGCTCTTTGCTTTGCTCAGAAAGCTTCTAACACGGAACAGCCGATGAGCTGGACTTCCCAGGGTGCTGCCTGGCTCCGTTCTCCTCTCCCTGGCCCCACGTGAGTGTGCAGATCTGAGATCAGCAGTGCCTGACTGCCGGGTTTTAAGCACCTGGCTTTGTGCGTCCATCTCAATGCTGGGTTTTATCATCCCTCCTGTCAGGAAAATTAATCCACCAACACCAAAGGTTCATGTCCAAAAAGGAGACAGAGGAGTCCCGTTACTTTATTCGAATAAAGGGAGAGGCCATGGGGCATTCCCCTGGGGTCTCTCAAATTTTTGGAGGACGCAGCCTCCTTTTTATCCTAATTTCCTGACCGTATTTTCCCTCTCTCTTTCCCCATTGGCTGAGGTACTTGAGAGGTACAGACTTCCTTGAATGCCTAATTTTTAAGATTCCCTTTTAATGTATACCCTCCTTTGCCCTTTTTTAATTCCTATGGAATTTATGGTTCTCCTCATTGTTTATTTGCAGACCTACAGTTTACTGATACAGACAAATCTCTCTTTCCATTCATCAATCAGTGGAATCCTTTCCCATTGTTTCTTTTATCTCTTAGTGCTAGTTTTTATCTACCAGCAGGCCTACAGCTTATTTGTAAAGACAAGTCCCTCATTCCTTTCACTCCTGTGGGTCTGAAGCACACAGCCACAACCTCATGCTCTTAAGTAGCTCCTGTATGTGCTGGCAGAGCCTGAGGTCGGGGTGCTCACCTGGGATTTTGGGCACCCTCAGCCTGGGAGCGCCGCCTGTGCGGCTGCCTCTGGATAGGGAACGCATTCCCAGCCGGGCAGGGCAGCTCCGTGCTGACCTGCTGTTTGCTGGAGACCCGTGCTGGAGCAATGTGATCTTGTAAGACAAAGCATTGCTGAGCACTCCTGTCACCAGATATCCTCTGGGAGAGCAGAAGGCAGCCAGCCCCTCTGGAGCGGAGGGAGCCGGTGTGCCACCGGCCTGACGCGGAGTCCTTTGGAAGACTGGGCTGTTGACAGGAGGTGATTTACTGAGATACACGTCCAGGGCCAAGTCAAACTGAGCCAGCTGAAGCAAGTGGATCTCGGTATAGGTCAGGCCTAAATGCAGCCCCGAGTATTTTGGCTGCCATGGCTGCAAGCAGTGTGCCAGCTGCTGGGGCAGGAGCGCTCAGAAGCAGCGTTTGAAGGCACGGTCCCTAGCCTCAGTGAGCACTCGGGCTGCCCTGGGTGTGCAGTGCTTCCCTGTCATCCCTGACTGCGTCCTTAGCCATTCTCCTCTGGGACAAATGCCATTCTTCACATTAGGATCGAATTTTGTGTTCAGAATATTTTGGGCTAAATGGAGAAAAACAGATAGTTTATCGTTGAAAAGAGCAAGGACTCCCTCTTTGCTGTGCTGGAAAGCAGGTGCAAGGGAAGGCTTTTCACCAGCCTCACTTCCCTCCCCATGGGGGACGTGCTCAGTGCACCCATCACCACCCCAGATCCCTGGGACACGTGGCCAGGCCCTTGAAGCACACTCGGGGCGAGCAGTGTGCAGTAATTGAGCTGTGCACCGTCGCAGGACTGTCTTGATCCATGATGTTTGCTGTCAGCGAGATCCCAGTGGGAACTGCTGCAGACATGTCAATGTTCTGCTTCCTCTGCAGAGAGGCTCCAAGCTGCCAGGGCAGGTTTTTATCTCAGTATCACCTTGTAGCTCTCACCTGTGTGCTATTAAGCTGTTAATATATCGGGGGGAAAATTCATCCAGGCAAGTGTATTAGGAATACTTAAATGAGGTAGCAAAATATTATTGTTATTAAATGTTCCCACCAGATACTGGGACAGCTTGCGTTGCAACTGCAAAGCTAACATTTCATTACGGCAAGATATATATTCATAACGGATCGCAATTTACCAAAATACACAGAGGGCCCTGGATTTGTCAGTGTGCATTTGCTCTGCAAGAAATGCATCTCACTGAAAACCAGATGTCAAAATTAACAGTGGAGATTCTGCAGCGTGGGGAGGAAAGCTGACATTTCCGAGCTGGCGGTCCAGCTGTGCTAACAGCATCAGGGGCTGTGTGTCCTTAAACACAATGTTTAGCAGCAGAACTGCATTAATTTGTTTAAATTATAAGTGGTAGGAAATCACCTACGCTGTGTTGGTGGCAACAATTGCAATCAAGCGAGATTCTGGATCCCCTCCTACGCCCCAAATATTTTTTGCCTTTCCATTCACTTGCCGTGTTCCTGTCTAGCAAAATTGCAAGAGGCTGAAAAATTTGTTCTGTTCTGAGGAAATTGCTGGGGATCATTGTCAGGGTCAAGATTTCGAGAGGGATGAGGGAGACAGGTGTTTGAAAGCTCTTGTAAATGTCTGAGTAACTGTTCTGAAATGTAAATTATTGATTCATATCCTCCTGTTTTCTAATGTGCTTTATCTTCCTGTTAATTTAACCTAGTTTCCAGGGTATTTTTATCTGTAGTTTTCTAGAACCTGTGTTACCCATGTATTTTATCTCATCTCTTTCTCCTGTTCTTGGATGTTAGGTAGTGAGTCAGGGCACTGATTAGCTTGACTAATTTGTTGGCATAGTTTTCTGTCAGGGGGAAAAGGATGCACATTTTTAAAAGTAAAGATAATTAAGTGTTGGAACAACACAAGCACCAGTGGCTTCTTCAGTACCGGTAATAGCAATATCAGGATGTATATTTTCCTAAGAAATGTCTCTGGTTTTCCACTGTCATTAATTTTTGGAAGCCCTAAGGCCTGTACTCCATGGAAGATGGATGATCCTGATGGGCCATCATGTTTTGGGACTTCCCAGACCTGGTGCTTGGGCACTGTGTTCAGTTCTGTTCCTTGCAGGAGAGGATGGGAGGAAGGGTTTGGTCATGGGGCGTGCCTTGGGAAATGTGAACTGTGGAGCTGGAGTTCTGTATCCCAGGCCACATCAGGCAAAGGGCAATGAATTACTTGTGAACTGGTGGGAAATCTTGGCTCCTGGAAGGCTCCTGGGGTCTCTAATCACTGATTGAAATGTGAATTGCAATCTCCCAGAGCCTCTGATGGTATTTGCTAGAGCAGGTGCTGCATCAAGGGGTGCTGCTATGGGATTCACCTGCTCCCTGGGGAGGTGGGAGTGGGAATGTGCTGTGGGCACCTGTCTGGGACACTGCTGCGTGCAGGAGGGCAGTGTCCTGGGACATCATCCCCTCCCTGCCGGGCCGAGAGGCTGGACAGGGCGAGGAAAGCAGCAGAAAGGGGGATAGCAGTATGGGAGGGGCGCTCTTGGGGAGCCCTGTGGGAGCTGATACCCCACTGATAATAAAAGTTGGTGTATTTATCTGTGGGTGCTGTCCTGGTCCTGGCCACTGGCGTTTGAGCACCCCCAGAGAACCAGCCTCGCTGGTGTGGCCGTGCTGGGTGGGGAAGCAATATTCCATTTTACGGGCAGGAGGAAGCGCTCGCTCACCTGCGGACAAGGGAGATATTCAATTTCAAGGCAAGATCATATTTCCTCTTTAAAATCCAGATAGATAGAGATGGCTGTTGACCCCAGCAGCATTATGTGACCTTATCTACCACACAGATATTTTCCCGAGGTTTTCTATTAGAGAGGCAGGCCTGGGGCTCCAAGGGTGAGCGTGGGGGCGATGCCGAGGTTTGAACCCCCCCACCCACACTGAGCAGAGGTGGCTGCTGGGGCACAGGAGGGGCTCCCCTGGCTGGCTGGGTGAAGCAGGGGGAGCATCATCTAGAGGAAAACAGCTCCCTAAAGCCAGTGTAGAGATGCTCAGTAAATCACTTGAGTGTCATCTCGAGCATCTCTTGAAATGTTTTGCTGAAGGGGGGCCCAGCAGAGGAAAAAGTCCTTGGGCAAATCACAGTGTATAAATACCTCTGGTGTGAGTGTAATTAAGGCCACAGCCCTGTCACACGATGCAGCCAGCAATAAACAGGTTCCTGAATTAGAGAGAATCTCTGCTGTATTTCAGATGTGACTGTTTGAGTTACATGTATAAAATGGCCTTTGAAATAGCAGCTGTGTCTGCGTTATCTTCTTCTGAGAGATAAGCAATTATGAGAATGTTATAATGATTTCTTTTTAAAAAAAAATGGGTTTAAACAGCAATTGCTTTTCAGTGCAGGAGATATTTAAACATCAGTACCTTGAATTGATTAAAAAGAGCTGTACTGATAGTGCAATTTTGCAGCTCGTGGTTTGCACTGCAGTGCAATGAATCATGATGAAAGGCTGGAGAGGAGGTGTCTGACGGGACCTTCGGCCACTTGGGTGCCTCTGAGGTGGTGTGTTCATGTCACAAAGGAAGCTGCACTTGTATCAAACTCCTCATTAGTGCTGGTGTGTGTTTAGCGGCAGGTTGTTGTTCATTAACGGTGAGCATGGGAATACCTCGCCTTGCTGAAGGGCCTCTTAGGAGAGCCGTGTTTCTAAGGGATACTCCGCATTCCTCTGCACACCGATGCCGTCTATACTTGAGGGATTTTAAATATCACACTTTTACAATTTGCATTTCTCCTGACTGTCTATTAGTCAGAGCAATTACACGTGTTTTTCAGACTTCTCCAAATGCAAAATAGATTCCTTCCACTTGGATAGCTAACTGCTGGAAAACAGTCTCCCAGCTAACAGATAGTATCACTGAATTCTTGGTTCACAGAAGAATTTATATATGCTCCTTGAATCACGAGGCAGTTTATTTATTCAAGCCCTCTTGGAATCTGTTCTCTTGCAGCAGGTAAGTCTGCTGCTGGTTTGTGAGTAAGGCCAGCAGAGAGATGCTCAGTGTTTGAGTGTGTTCATGTACCTCACGGGCAGTGTCAGGATGCTGTAAGGAGTTAGAGCAGTTACCAAGGTGAGCTGGACTCTGGCACTCTGTTCTTTGAATTCCTTTTTGCGCTGCGTGAAAAGCCAAAGCAACAACAACAAACAACAAAAGGGGGGGGAGAGTGTTTCACTTCACCGAGCTACACTCTGAGCTTCATTAATTTCACTTCTGCTTGAGGTGACACTTAGGTCTAGAATCCTTCTGTACCCTGGCTCCTGCAATTAGTCTGCTACCTCCTCAATGGGGTCTCAACCATCTAAATCCTTGTCTTCAAGCAACTACTGACAGCCCCCTCGTGTTAAGTTTTGTAAACACTAATTTGTGACATCTCCCGTGGCTTAAATCAAAGCACTCAAGTAAAAGTAATAATACCACTGTTAAAGTGAATGTTAGAGGAGAAAATGCCTGTCACCTGACGCTAAATGGATATGACACCGAGCATGTTTCGGGAGACGCCTCTAATGAGGAGGCACTGGGGAAGCAAGGCCGCCCTGGCTGTCAGCTCCGGGGCCTGCTGGCAGGGAAAGGGAGAACGGTGCTTGCTCTCAGCCTGTTTTGCATTTTGCTCAGGTGCACCTAGAAGGAGGGGAATGACCTGGCTCCTGCAAGTCTCTGTGTGAATGGCAGCTGCGAGCAGAGAGCAGAGCCCTGTTTGTGCCCGGTGCTGGACACACAAGTGTCTCCCCGTCCTGTAAAATTTAGTTTAGTAACCAGGAGACACTATTACTTGGAGTTATGCTTAGACTATAGAGCTCTTTTCTATTTGTCATTTGTCTCTCTCTTTTTTTTTTAAAACCCAGCCTTTCAGTTTTTCTTCCATAATCACATTGGATAAATTGAATGCATCTTTCCCCCTTTTCCTTTGTAATACCCTGAACATTGTTGTTGTATTGTATGAACTTTTCATGTCTGGCAATACTGGAAACAATAGGAGTCCTCGAACCCAAAACCGTGTGTCACACTTGGTAATTTTCAAAGAAACTTCTGTGAGCAATAATAGCACAACCATAATACAGACTTTCCAGCAGGTAGCTGAGCTGGTTGTACCCATCTGCTGTGTTTGAGCCTGCTGAAGGATAAAATAAACCTCTGCCAGCACATAAGAAGCCCAAGCAAACTGGGAAAGCAGACAAGATTGTTAGTAAGAGAAACATCATGCTGTGTAAATTCCTATCCCATGAGAGGAGCAGGGAACAGGGGAAAATGCCTGAGGGTGTTGCCCGTGCATGAACCCTAGGCTGGGAGGGGATGGGTGTCAGTGCTGGGTGGTGGGTGCCCACTGGCTCTCACCAGCATGGAAACTTGGCAGGTGCTCTTGTGCTGAGAGCTTCTGTCTGAAGCTGCACAATGCAGTGATGGTGTGGAGCACAGAACTGGTGTGGGAGGGAGAGAATGGAAACAGGAGGAGAGGTGATGCCCGGGAAGCAGTCTGGACAGCTCAGCTGGAGCTGAGGGTAAGAGATGAAGCAGGAATACAAGAAACACCTCTGCCCCTTCAGTGCAGGAGGAGGTGGTGGTTTTGCTTCACGTGACCCACGAGTGCTCTCGTGCCTCCAGAGACACCGCTGGGCAGTGAGCCACTGCGCTGAGGAAGATGGGCCTTGGGAGTTAATTTATTCTTCTCCTTGCCCAGGCTGCCTGCCGGGTGCTGTGGGGGCCCAGCTGCCCCGCTTGCTGGGACGCCCTGCACGGGGAGGAAGCGGCTGCGTGGAGCTGGCGCCAGCGCTCAGCAGCTGCAGCCCTGCTCCGCTCCGTGTCCAAGGACCAGGGGCACAGGTGGCACTGGCAGCTCCTCTGGTGGACCCACAGCAGCTCCCTCAGGTCAGCCCAACTGCAGCAGTTCCCTCCAGTGAGTGGGTTTGACCTTGCAGGGCAGCTCCCAGGCCGGTGGCTGGGATGCAGAAGGCAGCAGTGCCCTGCACTGCCCAGCTCCTCCCATCCCCGGTGCTCGTTAATCCTTCATTCATAAAAGCATAGAATTAGTCAGCTTGGAATTAAACCTTTTCAGGAGCTCCTCTGTCAAGAATGTTTCTAATGTCTTTTATTTCCTTTTTAATTTAATTTAACTGGAAAAAGCACTTTTTTTTTTCTTATTTCTCTATTCCTTTATGATTAGGGGAAACCCCATCTAGTAAGTCTGAATGCTTCTACCATGGAAATATTTAGTACCAGCTCTGGCATATTTATGTTGGCTCCCTGATTAGACAATGTGCCAAGCTGTCCTTCGTGGCCTTAATTATCGCAACTTCAGGCCAGCATTGCCTGCTTACAGCATAATCCCACGGCCTAGAGTGAACCCTGAAAATGCTTAATTAAATGACATTCCACAACAGATTAAGGAGTCAGAAGCCCAAGATAAAGAAAAAGGGAGGCTGTGACCATAGGAGTGGCAGGTGCTCTTCCTTCTCAGGATAATGCTCCTGACATGGACTGTTTCATTTTGAGCACATTTTTAAAAAACAACATTATTTGGTAACAGTTTAGGGCCTACACTTGGCTTCTTGCCTTTTCAGTGGACAGTGGTTCAGACAGATCCTGCCTTGGGATGCAGTGTGAATAGCACAGTGGACTCTTACCGATTTTACATCCGCTGAGGATCTGCTCTGTGCTCAGGTCAGTTTTTTGGCTATCTGGATGAGGCCCTTTGGCAAAGTTAGCGGATGCCTTTGCAGTTCTGAAATCCAGGGTGAGCATCGGGGTCAGACACCAAAAATCTGTTGTTTTTTTGAAAAACAAAACAAACTATTAAAAAACCCCAAACCAAAATAAACCTTTTTTCCCATGTAAAATCTAGTGTGCAGCTATTTGGAACAGACAGGATCCCAGTGTGTGAGTGAGCCCTGCGGGAGCCAAAGCCCATGTCTAACCACAGAAGATCAGCGCACAAATACAAATGCTGAGATAATGTTACAGTGCACAGATTAGGGCTCAAATCTTCAGCAAATCTGTTCAGAGCAAGGAAATGACAGCATGTGGGGCACGTGCAGCACACTGAGCACGTCTCATTCAGAGGCCCATCAGTAAAGGCAGTTATTGCTAATATTGTGTTTTATCACATTATTCCTCAATTATTTGCTCCAGCAACTCTCTTGTCTTAGCTAAATAAACTGGCTGTGCAGAAGCTGACCTGATGTGATTTCTTCTTTGTGAAGAGAGTGGGTTGTGGTTGGGCGTCACGATGTTTCCAGGGGTTTGGTTTGTATGGTTTGTGTCCTTCTCCAGCTCTATAATGTAATTTCAGCAATTAAACTACAGGAGAAGGGAGTGAATTAAATGTCCCTGCTAACACAGGGACAGTCCTTGGGGGAAACAAAATACGGAGGATCTGAGCAAGGGTGGTCCCTGGCTGGTGCCTGTGAACAGGGGGAGGTGAAGCAGCCCCAGCCTGAACCCCAGTGGGCACGTGTTACCCCCAGCACAAAGCAAACCCCATGCTTTGACACGAGTGGGATCTTTGGGTGCACAGAAGCAAGGATTTTGTTTTATATTTGATAACAGAAGCAAGGCACATTATTCCTAAACCCCATCAGCTAAGCTGTGCAGGGGACCGTAGCACATCATTTCCCTATCTCTGAAATGGAGGCTTTTTTGCTGAGCTGGGCTGTTCGAGTGATGGGTTTTTAGCGTGAGGGAGGCCTCTTGCTGCAGCTCAGAGGCTGCATGTGCTTAACCCCTTACCCTGTGACTGGTCACGATGGGGTGCAGAGCAGCAACCTGGAGCATGTCCCAGCATCAAGGCAGCCCTAAGCCTGGTCTCCTCTCCTCTGAAATGCTGTTCCAGAGCCATCCTCTGCCTGAATGCTCCACGACTTCACCCAGTGCAGTGCATTTACCAGCATTAACATTTGTCATCTTCTCCGGCTGCTTTCCTTTCTGCAAATGAAAAGTAGAAGAGATTTGAAGAAACAAGTGAAATCTGACAGCAAAAACCTCTTTTTAGGTATTCCATGAAGGAATAACTCAGGGCAATATGTGAAGCAGAAGTATTTCTACTTACCTACAGATATTCTGTGCTTGGAGTCAACAAGTCTGCACTGATTCCTGTTCAGAGCTTTATATGTGATAAAAAGCACCGCCCCAGATTTGTTTTCTTTATTTATGTTTACTCTCTCTCTTCAAACTGAACATTTGTCTTGTTCCAGTCTGAAGACACAGTTCTGCAGGTGTTAGAGCATCCTCAGGTTCTCCCATGGCACCTCCAAGTCATCCAGCAACATGAAGCTTTTGGATGCTTTGCTCTCCAACTGGGTGGAAGGTCAGACAGAGCCCAAGACTGGGGATTTTGCCCAGTTTCACGAGGCTTCTGTGTGTGTGTGTGTGTGTGTGTGTGTGTGTGTGTGTGTGCACAAACTGGGGATCCCCCCAGCTGCAGCAGAGCTTTGTGCAGGTGAAGCCCCAGCCTGAGCTGAGCCCTGCTGAAGGCCTTCTTTGTGGCTGGAGCAATATAAAAGCCTTTAGATCCAGTCTTCAGCCTTGAAAGTGCTTCTTTGAAGTCTCTGGGCCTTCACATGTCCTCCAGACTTTCATTTCGTCTACTGGTTTTTTTGTAGGTTTGTTGGGTTTTTTTAAGATTTCAGGTAAGATTTCAACAAGCTGGGGATGTATCAAAGTATAAAATACTTTGCTTGAGTCTTAATCAATCCAAACTGTTCTCTTAAGAAGAAAAAATAAAGGCTGTTAAAGCCGGCCAGGCACAAGGCAGCAGATGTTTCTCTTTATTGTCAGAGCAGCAATCTTTATTAAATGCCAAAGAAAGCCCTGTAAATCCAGAAAGGCAGTTGAGTCTATGCTGAGGACACCTCTTCCTGGGGCCAAACAGCCTTTCCTGAGTAATTTGTTTTTCCTGCTGATCTTTCAGTGGTGTTTCTGTGACATAAAAGCAAAAGGGAAAATGAATATTTAACTGTGGAAATAACCTGATCATTTGAGCTTACAAAGAGAAGGGAAAGAACTGGGATGATGCCGTTCCTACCTGTGCTGACTCCTCCTTGGCTCCAGGACTAAGGTGGAACCATTCCAGGGGACTCCTGGAGATGCTCCAGGTGGAGCAGGGAGCTGGTTTGTTACGGTGACCACACGGTTAGTGGGCAGGCACATCTTCTCCCAAGAACATGTGTGAGGAAAAGCAAACAACGCGTTCCCATTGCCTGGGAATGGCAGAGCGAGGTTTCTGTAGGATGGAGAGAGCTCTTTCGGGGCTGTCTGGAGAGCCCCGGCCATAATGAGCCTGGGAGTTTTCATTAGCATTGCTAATGGCATCTTCCACTTTTAAGAAATAACAACAGGGTTTCATGAATTAATAAAAGGAAGATGGTGATTGACTGAACAAAGGGTGTGCCCGCCTGTGCAGCTGGTCTGCTTTAACTAGGTAATGTCCATAGATACGGCGTTAATTTAATTCTCAGTTGAAATACTCCAGAGGAAATGTCAGATCAATAATGTAGGAAAGGGCAAAGATTTGCTAAGCCTGGCTGGCTTGCGTATGTTAACTACCAAGAGATAGATATGGATAAATGCTGAACATTAAGGTGAGTAATCACAACTGTCTTGGGTGTCTGAAAAAATTTTCTGCATAAGCGCTGTACAAAACAAACATCTTTGAGGCAGGAAGCTGGGTAACAGGTTGTTATTTCACGCACAGTTCTGCAGTTAACATCCATGGGCTTGCTTTTTTTTCTGGAAGAGGACAAAAAGCCTCATTTCAAACATTGTGCAATCCTCCCTAGGGTGGTGCTGAGAGTCCCTGTGCCTGTCCATGCTCGGGGTCCTGCACCAACACCTCCTCATGCCTGCACACACGTGGGTACCAGCACTAACTCTTGGTGGTTTTAAATCCTGGTCTGCATCTGAATTTTACCTTTTACCACATTACTTGTGAGATTTCCACTGGTCTGGGTGGCAAAGGTGCTCCAAAAGCAAATCCCACCTCTCCTTGTCAAGAAGCACTTCTGTTTCCAGGAGCTGTGCTCAGCTGTGGTCATGGCTGGCATGCTTTCACTGCAATGAAACAAGAACGGACACCTTTCATGGCCTTTGGGCCTAAATCTCAACTATTTGACTGTTGCACAGTAATTTTTCCATGCAGTTTTGGCTAAACCACTCCGAAACCTTGAGGATTTATTTATTTAAAGAACACTATCTCCTCCAGCACAGAGAGCAAGGGCTCTCCCAGAACCCGTGTGTGTGTGTGTGTAGAGTTTACGGGAACACTGTGATTTCAGAATTGCCAAAACAAACAACAGGTGCCTGTGTTATTTTGCAAGTAGGAGCTGCTCAAATATCAGACTTTGGCAGAGAAGAGGCTTCCTTACCACACTGATCTTCTTACCCCAAAGGCCCCTGGGAACCTGGGTGGTGTATTTATGCTAAAGGATGCCGAGTTGGAAAATATTTTGAAATCACCTTTGATGAAGAAGTCTTTAAAGTGCCGTCCCAGCTACTTGTTTGTCTGCTTAACTTCTGCTTTCAACAACAGTATGGATCAGTATCAGGTTTAAGTACAACTGGAGAAGGCACAGGGTGACTCAGAGAATCCCATAATAGCCTTTTTCCTAGGGGCTTGGCTTACCTGCTCCAGAGAACTGAGCATGGGTGTAGCTACACTGAGGTCTGTACCAGTATGAAGCTGGGGCTCAGAAACAGGGTGGGACTGGGAGAAATGCTCACACCAGTGCAGGGAGCCCTCCTCCAGGAGCTGTGCAGGTTGCACAGATGTCCAGACAGAGTTTGTCGTGCTGGTGGCTAAAGATGGGTGTGCAGTGTGAGTGTGAGTGCAGAGCAGTCCTTCAAGTGGGGCTTCTTCCCTTCTCCAAGGGATACATACCAGCTGCTGGCTCTTTTGGGATCTAGTCAAACCAAGGCTCTCCAAAGAACCAGCTCCTGCCTCAGGAGCCAGCCACTCAGTATTTGCCATATCATGGCACTGGTTTCCCAGCAAGGTGACAATGGCCAGGATCTGTCCCCTGACTGACAGGGAGCCCCTGCCTGGGCAGGACAGCGTGGGAGGTGTGTGCTGCTGCTTTGGAAAGAGCTGTGAGCAGCCCAGTGCCCCCATCCCCAGCGTCAATCGGCCTCTTACTGGTCTGTTCCCAGCTGGGTTTTAAAAGGAGGAAAGAAAAGAGCTGACAGAGCTGGAACTGCTTTAAGGTGGAACTGAAACAATAGCTTGTGGCTGTCTGAATCAGTTCCCTTGTTCCATGAATTTGACTCAGAGCTGAGTATTTCAGAGCCTCAGAAAGAAAAGGCTTATTTCAATTTTGGTTCTAATAATGGGCAAAGGTCACAGCAGTTGGGAGGAGAGGGGAAATGAAAGGCATGGGCTTGGCTGTTTTCTCTGAACCAGCTTCACCCGTTCCTGGTTACGATCTCAGCAGAATAATAGCTGATCCTGAGCAAAGCCAAGAAATGAAATTAACACATGCAAAATTACATTACAGCCGTGTCAGGATCCTGCTGCCCGGCAGCGTGAGCAATGCGTCCTGGAGCACATGGCAGGGACAGCACAGGAAAAAGGATGGCTGGGAGCAGAGCACCTCGCTCTGCCAGGCACAGCCATCCCTGCTCCTCTGTGCTCTGGGGCACCTGCAGCCCTGCCCATGGCATTGGAGAGATGCTCTGCTACCAGTGCACCCACGGCTCAGCCTTCTTGCAGCCCTGCCCATGGCGCTGGAGAGATGCTCTGCTACCAGTGCACCCACGGCTCAGCCTTCTCTCAGCCCCCCACGGGGCTTTAACGTGCTGTAAATCCAAACCCAAAACCTGCCAGGAAGCTCAGGGCTTCACATGCAGAGCTGATGCTTGAGCTTCTCCAGGGTCTTGGCCAGCTTTCAAGAGCAGATCATGGCACACCATGAGAGCTGCACGTGAGGAGCAGCCAGGACCCCTGGCCTTACAGAATGACCCAGCAGTGGGCACTTCCCCGGCTCTGCTCACCCGATCCAAGTTTATCTTGAGGGGTGGATGCACATCCCTCAGGCTGGCGTGCCCCGCTGCCTTCGCTGTGCCGGGCTGGGCGCCCAGTGTGCGGCTGGAGCCCGGCAGGGCTGAGGAGATGCTGGCAGGTGGCAAGGCAAGTGCTGCCTGTGGGGAGCCCTGGCCAGGATCTGCCACCTGCTCCTCCATTTCCAGCTCCACGGGAGCCAGCAGCAGGGTCAGGCCTCACGCAGCTCTTCCCTCAGCTGGGAGCTGCTGAAAATGTGCCAGCACACCCACTCTGACCCCCGTGGCTCTGGTGTAAAGGCAGGTTTGCTCAGAGAGAGGAGATTAATATGACTATTCCCACGATGTGCTTAACGACATCATTTACTTCAGAGGCTCTTGGGACGGCGCTGACACTCGCTTTAGCAGCTGAAGTGTTTAATGTGTTCTCCAAGGCACTCTCTAAACACAGATAGAGCTGAGCGACACAAATGTATTTGCAGAATGTTTTAGGGTTAGCACGCTCCAGAGCAGCGCAATCAAACGATGGCGAGCGCGAGGGAACGGTTCTTTGAGAGGATCATGATTCAGCAAGGGGTCGTGATTATCAAATACATCACAAGGCTCCCTCTCGGTATTTTTCATACCTTGTTCTCAAAGTATTACTCATATAATTTTCCCTCTGAAAGTTATTACAGGTGACTCACCTTTAGCTCGAGTGAGCAAACATGACCAAGTGTTTATTCTGTTCGCAGCTGAGCAATTTTAAGCCCAGTTCCTGACCTTAAAAAAGTCCCCGAGTGAGGCTGGTGGGTAAGACAGTACACCACTGATCCCTGGAGCATCGTGACTCAGAGGCATATTTCTTATTAAAATGCTTCTGCTTTTAACTCGAGGCAGTCACATCTTGCTGACCGACATCCACAGTGAATTTCCCGTCCCACCCCGAGCAAGTGCTGGGCTGAGCTCCCACCAACTCCCCAGGTCCCTGCTGCTGCCAAAACATCATCTGCCAAAACATCATCAGCCTGCTGCTGTCCCACCCAAGTGCTGCAGGAAAATATGATAGGAAATGCCTATTTTCTTCCATAAACGATTAATATAAGTCAGGATGGCTCCACTTGTTGCTCCAGGGGGGAAATAAAAGTGAACCTTCCTGAGGCAGGGGGAGAATGGGGAGCAGGGTCTCGGCTTCTCTCTATGGCCGCTGCCAGCTCCCCACTGCTGCCCCATCTGAAGGCTAGTTTGGGTGAGATTTTCTCTTTGGATCAAGTTTTTTTCTTTTTTCCCCCCCTCGGCACTTGAGATCAGCAATTTTATTTTGCAGTGACAGCGAAGGGAGGGCAGAGCGTGTGCTGCTGTCCTGCCTGTGAAAGCCTCTTTGTCGCCTGCTGTTAATCTGAGCAGTTTTGCAGGCTCTCGATGCTTTCGTCTCGAGTTTTGTTTTCAGTTTGGGTCTCACCACCAGTCCCACATGGTTTCCTGGCTGGCAGAATAATCTCTAAGCTTAGCAGACAGAAGGCTTGTAGCGTGTCCAATGAGCAGGTGAGGGAAACCTCACACCCTGCGAGAGGGGAGTGCCTGCAAAGGAAAGAAACCAAAGGCAGTGCAAAGGCTGGTGTCACAAACCCTCTTCAGGGCTATTTGCAGAGAGGAAGGGACTTTGGCAGGGGACCAAGAACTCTGGGTCCTTGCATTGGTGTTTATTGCAGCAAGGAGAGATAAAGGGAGAGCAGCGACTGAGGCGGTCCCTGGGCTGGGCACATCACAGCCCCTGTGCCAGGAATCACCCCGGAGCCCTGAGACACAAAACTCTGAGCTCAAACCTGTGTGAAACTGGCTGGGAGGAGGTGTAGGCTCGGGAACGGGTGCCCTAAAAGCTTCTGAGCCCTGGAAGTCAGGTTTAATTATTGGCTGGAATGTATCTCATTTGTAAGAAATGAAGAGAGGAAGGTTGTGAGGCTGTGGTTGGTGGAAGCAGAGCTGGTTAACTCCTGGTTAAGCTGGCATAAGAAGCTGTTATCCTGGTCTCTAGGAGGTAAGAGAGGGGGCTCTGTGGTGATGCCTCATTCAAGTGTGTGTCCACAAGAATTGGAGGATGTCACCTGCAGGCTGTCACCCACCAGGCTTTCTTGCTCATGGACAAGGCTTTGGAGATTGCCTGCCATTGTGCTTCATGGGCTGATGCCCTCAGGAAGACAGGAGTCAGGTAATGTGTGTTACATTTTAGTAGCTTTATAACCTGGGAAATTGCCTTTTGAGAGGATCAGGGCAGCGAGGGGAGGGTGGAAATAAAGGAGAGTAACTGTAATTCTCAGAGCCCTAAACTCTGTGACAAAGGTGCTGTGGGGAGACTGAAGTTTTTTGTCAGGAACGTATCAGTAGCCTTAATCTCTCATTGAGTTCTTTCATAATGCATGATTTAAAAACATATTAGTGTTATCTTTGCATGATATAGGAAGCAGCCATGTAATATTGTCTCTTTGAAGGTTGTATTAGAGCTCACTATCTCTGCTCAAGTAGCTACAAGGTCAAAATCCCAGCTGATATCTCAGAGGAATTCTAGAACAGATGTTAAGTTCAGCCTCTGACTTGGGGTGTCCCTCCCCTGGCTGTGCCATCGATGCTTGTGATAGCAGCTAACCAAATTAATTTGTCTATGCTCCTCTCCTGACTTGTGAAACTGGGATAACAGCAGTTTGTTATCTCGTAGATTCTGTTTAGATTCTGTTTATTTTAAAATTGTAAAAGTGATGAGGGAGTGATGATGGGACCTATACCAGAGCATGGGGAAAGATGAGAAGAGCAATCAATAGGACTGAGTTTAGGGTTGAAATGCAGCAGTCTGGGTTTCAAAACCTGTAATCCTTTGGGAAAAACTGATTTAGTGGTTTTGGTGCTGCACCTCGTTGAGCAGAAATGTTTCAGTGAGGGTGCTAAAATGTAATTAGCAGAATAATTCCAGTTGAACGGGCTCTGCCACCAGCTCCCAGCGCCGCTTCCCTGTGCTATGTGCTCTGGACATGCTGCTGGGGAGGTGCAGAGCCCTGAGGCTCCTACTCTACCTCCCTGCTCCCCAAATCAAGCAGTGTCAGTCCCTGGCGCTTGGTGTGAAGTGTTGGCCTCATTTGCTAACAGCTTTGGTCTCTCCATATCTGAGACAGGATTATTAATATGCCTTTACCTCCCAGGATGACTGAGGTTAATTGAGATTTGTGAGGTGCTGAGAAGGTGCAGCAATGAGCATGGCAGAAAGTGCAGGCAGCAGAAATGTTGGTATTTGAGGGAAGATTTTTAAAAACATGTCTGGAAACCATCAGAAAATAAAAAGAATAATTCCTCTCTTTTTGTAATTGGCAAATTTTAACAGTAATTATTGGGGGAAAAAGTTTTGTATACTTTTTAACAAAACCTTCTGCTTTTACTCTTATCTGATGGCAAAGCAGATCAAACAGAACACTTTCTGATAACGGTGATGTATTTGCCAGTTGTTTAAACGAACACCTGCAAGCCTTACCTTCAATATTTGCCTTTAGAGGCGGCGAGGGACAGTGGCTGCCAGTGCCCAGGAGCTCTGCAGACCTTGGGGAAGAGGCACGGAGCCTGAATGAAAATGGGAAATCCCACGAGTACATGTGTCTACACTGAGTTAACTTTCCTGTAGTGGTGTTAAAAACCCACGAGATGGGGTGTGTCGGGTTGGACACACTGCCAGCTCCCAGGAGCCCAGAGACATTGGGGCACTTGACACTGAGAGACATCACTCCTGGGGTGTTTGGCGACCTTGAGGCAGCTCAGCGAAGAGCTGGCACCAGGTCCCTGTGGATTTCCCCGGGGCAACACAATCAGGAGAGCATCGGGCTTTGTGGCAAGGGCTGGTGTCAGCAGCAGCAGGGGCTGCAGGGCCGCCCAGCCAGCCTCATCTCATCCCCATTTCCTCCTCTTCAGTAGCACAAAATGAATCCCTCAGAAGTGAAGTTAACTAAATAAACAAATATGGAGCTATTTATTTTCTATTGTCAAAGAAATGCTGTGGGCTCAGACGGGATTTTGTATTCACTGTTCACATCTGCAGCCCTGCTGTGCTCGGGGTGGGGGAAAGACTATCCCTTTTATTTGCTCTGGCCTTGCCAGTAAATCAGATGGGAAGGATCCCACCCTGAAGCCACCCCTCTCCAAACACTCTTCCCTTTCTCCCCCGGCTGAAGGGAGCGGAGCCACACCATCCGCATGGTAAACACTGTAAGAAAAACAAACACTTTTTCCTCTCTGGGTGGGGGGAAGAGAGAAGAAAAAGGCATTAGCAATGTCGTTTTTCCCTTCGAGCTAAAATAACACAGCAGTGAGAGCTAAGGATGCAGCTGTGGTTCAGAGGGGGTTTATTTTTATTTTTTTAATACACCACTGGGAGTTCAAACAACATGTCAGTGATAACGTTGCCTTTTGTAGAGAGTGGTTCTGTTGTCTCCACCCTCTTTGGGTTTCTTCTTTTTTTTTTAATTTTCTTGAAGCATTTTAGTCACCCTGTTGAACACATAGCTCATCTGGATAAAAGCCTCTGCTGTGACATCCGCAGCCTGGATCCACAGAGTTGTTTGTTTCAATGCAATAGTCTGGGAGAATTTATTGAACTGGCATTGCCTCCCCCCCACCTCCCGTGTAAATTAATGAAACGCGTGTTCCGTGGCACTTGTTAAAAAGCAATAAATCCTCTCTTGCATTTATTGCTTTGAAGGTAAGGAAAAGAAGACATGATTTAGTCTTGAGGTAGGGTGGCTGGAGACCCTCTGGTTCCCCTGGTGCTGTGTCTCAAAGGTAAAGTGCTTTGTTAGGGCAGCCAAAGCAGCTTGAGAACCCAGCATGCCCCTGGACCACGGCAGCCTGATCCCATCGGCTCTCACCCAGCCCAAGCCCCATCCCAGGTGCATTCCAGTCCCATGCATTCATCTGGAGGCATCACATCTCCTGGTAAATCCAGCTCTAGGCTCACAGAGATACTCCAGAAGCGATGGAACAGGGGGGCTTCTGTGGGCTAAGTGCCTCTTCATGTCTGTAGGCAGCTCTGTGCATCTTGACACTTGGTGATTAGGGATGTTAGTCTGCACTTAACGGTGCCTGAGTATCTCTCAGCGCTCTGCAAATCCTGATTAAACAAACCTTGCTTAATGGCTTTTGGATTTTTTTTAAAATTTATTTTTAAAAAATCCTTATATTGCCAGGATGTGGTAAAGATACTTTCTTAATCTCTGGATGTGCTGAATCAATGGCAGTGCTGCAAACAGCGCCAGGTGCCCTCGAGCTGATCACTACTCATGGCCACAGCACGAGGGCTGGGTGCCTCCTGTCCCTCTCTCCCAGGGCTTGGCCTGAGCTGCCTGGGGCTGCTCAGAGGGGCTGATGTGGATGTGCAGTGACCCGGGCTTGTCCCTGTTCCCTGGGCTGGGAATTCCCCCAGTGCAGGGGAGAGGTGGGAGACATCCCTGCAGCCCCCCTGGGTCAGATCCGTGAGTGCAGCAGCTCGCGCTAACGGAGGCTCCTCGGTGTCCCTGCAGGGCACACACACGTGTGAGGAGAGGAGCAAGGCTGCTGGCCTCTTGGGCAGCGTGAATTTATAGTCAGATGTGAGCTTTATGTCTCTGAGAATGCTCAGCAGGCTGAGGGAGTAAGTGCAGGGTGGCACAGGACAGGATGGTAGGAAGGGGGATTCGTGGCCACAAACACAACCTCTGCCTGTCCTGTGGCCTCTGCTGCACCATCAGCCTGAATCACACAAAAATGAGGACACAAAGTCCCTCTGTCTGCCTTAACCTGACCACCCTTCTTCTCTTAGTCTTTGACTTCAGCTTCTTCCTGGTTGGCTGGGCAGAGGCGAGTGCAGGTCCATGGGCTGTGCCTAAAGGATGCTTTGGAGAGCACTGGTAACATCGGACCTTCACAGTGGGGAGGACAAGAAAGCGATGGGAACACCAGCCCCCAGAGCACCCAGAGCAAGCCCGAGCCCTCGGGTGAGACCTTGCTGTAAGGGCACTGCAGGGTGGGTTACATGTATTTAACTCCTATCAGAAACGGAGAGCAGGAATGACTGGGAGGATGTGGTCAATAGGCACTTAATGCTTCCTTTGGAACCACAAACCCCAACATACTTTTATTTTTCTCTGGAATAATGCAAAACCAACTTGACTTGTGGCGTTTTCTGTGAATCAAACTGAATTAAGGACTGGCTGTATATACCAAAAATTCTGGTGAGAGGTTCAGATCCTGGGCTTGGGAGTGTTTTTTATGTAGCACTGCACATTTTTCCCATTCCAGCTCCTCTTGTGGCTCTGGGAAAAGCAGAAACAGGGTGACCTGGGCAGAGCTTATTGGGCTCTCTCAGATTAGCTCAGAGTGGGTCCAGCAGTGGCGAGAGCCTTGCCGCACACATTAGATTAGACAGTGAAAATAGATTAATTTCTTATCACTGCTTGCAGCATATTTTGCAATTGGGTTTTAAGTCCTCCTGTTGCAAGGTGCTCTTGGCACTGCAAAAATGTGTGTACATGCTCTAAAGGAAGAGACCAGACCAAATGTCACCCTCTCAGCACCACCAATGCAGTTGGCATTAGCATTTGGCAGCGATGGTCCTCTTCAGCATCCTCAGCAGAAGCTTCTGCAAACGTGGGCTTTGTGCCCATAAGGGTCTAGGTTTTCTCTTTAGAGCCAATCATTTGGAAAGTACTTGCTCACCACAGGAAGCATCTTGATTCATGTTTCCCCGCAGTGGAGCACCTACAGAAGGGATTTTCTCTCCTCCTCTGCATCAGAGAAGGCCTTCAATGGCCCTGGGAGCTGCATGCTGCCTTTCCCTGCCGGTAAGCCGCGACAGGAACCACGGCCGCGCGGTCAGCGTCCTTGGTGGCGCGTCTGCCATCGCCTCACGGCTCACAGAGCCTTGGCTCTGCCTCCCAGCTGCAGCATTAAGCCTGATGACAGATGCCAGTCCTCCCAGCTCCAATTGTGGTCTCCGGAGCGAGTGGGATTGTGTTTTGTCGGCTAAATAAGGACTTCAGGGCACTGCCGGGGAAAGGCACGGGCTGCTCCCAGATGTGTTTGATTCCAGGGTGAGGATGGGATTCAGTGCTCAGTGGTGGCTGGAGCAGTTCATGTGGAGATACCCTCATATCACAGACATGATCCCTTGCCCAGGAGCTGGGGATGCAAGCACCAAACCCTCTTTGGCTCTGGGATCCGAGTACCCGTTGCCCTTGGAGACCCCAGGCAGGACATCTCAGCAGGATTTGTCCCTCTTTAGGAATGTTCTACCCCCAGCAGCAACATGTGGAAAGTGATTAAGTGATTTTTTTTTTTCTTTACCTTATTTATTTACACTGGGAAAAGACCCATTCCTTGTATTTTTATGGAACTGTGGAGGCTAATTTTAAGCACCTGAGGCTTTAAAGCAAAATAAAACCTGAGAAGGTTTATTTCTATTTCCAAAACATTCCTGTGTTTAATTCAGCAACATAAGTATAACTCTTGACTCTTTCTGTGAAACAAATTATTACCTGGTAACAGCAGGGAAAACCATTTCAAAATCTCTTCCAGGTATCCAGAAAATCACACAGCAGTGTTACAGCCTGAAACTGAAGCCCCAAACCACTCCTGAGTGGCAGGTTTAAAAGCAGCTGAGGTGAGAAGATGCCTGAACATGCATATTTTGTAGGTGGATAAGCAGCAATGAAGTGTGGTGTTTCCTGCCTTTTGGAAGGTTTTTAGTGGGTTGGCTGATCCTGATCTCCCGAGGTAATGAACAGGGACTGGAAATGGTGCCTGCAGCTGCAGGGAGGGAGTGGCAAGAAAGGAGGCAGGAGGAGAAAAAAATGAACAGGATTTAGAGACTGGAGGTGTGTAGCTCCCAAAGGGACTCTGTAGGTTACCTCTGCAGATCTGGCAGTGTTGTGTGGGTGCTCTGGAGATCACCCCGTGGCTGTAACCACCACAAACCCAGGGACAACTGAAAGCTAAGGATCTGGTTTTAAACCAAATGAACAATGCTGGCCTGATACTTTTCCACATTTTTCTCCAAGGTGTAAAAGAGCCCTGAAGGCAACATTTTTATGATATTGTGGGCAAAGAGCATGGGATGAGGAGCCTGATTTCCTCTTCTCTCCTTTGCTATGGATGAACCAGAATTGTTCCAGCTTGACGCTGTTTTCTCCAAGAATCCCCAAGTCCCAAACAAACTTTTGATAGTTTCCCTCTGAAGCTCAAGCCTAAGATAGTCTTTACTGATTTCTCTATGATATGCCAACTTTTTGGGTGCTGAGGCACAGGGGTAGCAGGACCTCACACGGCCTGGGCTCCCTCCCCTTGGCCAGGACAGGTAACACCAAATGTTTTCTTGGAGCCTTTCCCTGGCATCACAGCTGATGGAGACCCTTGAGCTTGCACTTGACTAACCACTAAAGCCTTATCTCCTCTGAAGTAAGATTCCTTCTTCCCCCTGTTGTGTTGAGATTTACAGCCTGGCTCAGCTCTGCCTGTGATGCCATGGTGTCATGGTGTGTGATGAAATCTGTGCTGTGCTGCCCAGGGCTCACCTCAGCCTGTCCTGCACACCTGCAGACCCTTGGGTGTGCAGCCAGCAGAAGGCTGCTGTGATGGACAGCACTGTGAAACTCTTCCTCGTGCTGCATTCCCTAACCTTGGTCACCTGGCTGGTGCTGCAACCTGAACTGCAAAGTCCAGTGCTGCTGGATTTACAGAGGGCACAGTGATCTGCAGTGCATGTGTCTCATGGAGTAAATATTCCAGAGGGAGGAATAAAACATAGCTTTCTGAGCTGTTTGTCTCCAGCAGCTCCAGTCTGCACTTTTAAAAATTTTTTAAAATTTTTTAAAATTTTTTTAAATGCAAATTTGAGCTGTAGAAATAAAATTAACTCTGAGCTTAATTTGGGTTTCTCTGGGTTTCCCCTGTCTTTTTGGCTTTTGGAGTGAGGGAAGCCTGTATGATTTGCCAAGAAAGATAGATGTTTGTCAGTGACAGTTCCTGTATCCTGTCCCTTGAGAGCCATTGATGACACTTGGGAATTGATGCCTTTGAACCCTGGGAATTAATGCCTCCCAGCTGTTCACAGCACAGATCAGCCCCTAGATTGCATGTTTTAACTAAATTGGTTACAAAGCAAATCTGTCTAAACTGGTGTGAGCCCCTTTGTGTGGACACTCCTAAATCAGTTTAAGAGTGGCTGGTATTGATTTTAACTTAATGTGGTTTGTTACTGAAGTAAGCTGGATCAATAGTGCTAAATAGGTGCCATTTCTTGTGTTGACTATGCTATGGAAAACATGCATGGAAAAGATGAGCAGAAAGGGAAAAAGATTGAGTTTCTTCTTTTGTTGCTTCCCAGTGATCATTTATCAGTTTTTATGGCCACTTTGGGGATTTCCCCCCAAAAGATACCACTTTAAACAGCACTTTTAAGGTGGTAATAAAGATTCTAAATCCATCTTAGCAGGGGATTTCTGGGAATGCAAAGCTTTGTTTCACTTATTTATTATATTTACCTTTGAGCCAGGAACCCATGCAGAGAACCAGGACCTTTCCCAAAAACTGCTGGGAGGATGCTTCATTGTTCATTTAGTGCCTGGAGCTGTGCTTTGCCACAGATTTTCTGCGTGGCCCTGGGAAAACCACGAGGAGCCTCCGTCTCGATCACGCACAGGTACTGATGGCTGTGTGCAGCAAATACAGAGATTTTCTTGCACGGATGAAATTAGCAGGAGAGCTCAGAAGCGCCTGTGAGGATTCGTGCTCAGGCTTACAGCCCTCCTGCCAGAAGAGCTCTGCACTTGCCCGCAGGTGAGCCAGAGGAGCAGGATCTGGGGTGTCCTCAGGAAAGATGGAGTGGAGGATGGTGTAATGAGAATGAGCTGCCCTGTGTCGTCATTAAGACTCAGATTTTATTGAATCCTATGAGATCTTTGCCTCCGACCTCTCTGCAAGCAGCATTTAGCCCTTGCTGCCAGTGCCGTGGGTTTCCCCCTCATGCATTATGCATGAGCCTTGATTCCTCCCTGCCTTTGCAGCACTGCTGGGTTCAGCGCTGTTATTATAACCCTCTGCGTTTAGCTGCTAGATTTCATTTGTGGTAACTGTCAATTATGGATCCATGCTGACCATCAGGGCCTCGTGTTGAGTCCCTGCTGGCCGCCGTGGAGCAAGCGCTTCCCTGTGCTGGTGGCTGAACGATGCCTGTGGTGCCCCAAGGCTGCTCCCTGCCTCTGGCGGACACAGGGGCCAGGCTGGCTGTCACTTCACACCCCTCCTGCTCTCACAGCCTGTGCAGCAGGAGAAATCCAGATATCTACACTATTGCACCTACTGACAGAACACCTCTGAACCTTTGGTTTCCACTAGGTCTTGGATAGTTTTCCCTTTCCTCCCCCCCTACTCCAAATCTGATCCCTGAAAGACACATGATGGAGATGCCCTCACACACTCGGCTCATTGCCATGCACATTGCAGTCAAAATCTCATTTTCATTCCAGAAACAAAAGGTCTGTCAAATCGTTTAACTGCTCAGAAAACACCGAACAAGAAATAAAGCCCAATTAAGAATGAAGAGCAGGAAGAGGCTCAGTGTAATAGATTGTTTTGGTAAGTGGTTTCGTCAGCTCCGTTTGCGAGCTGTTGCTGTGTGACCCTGGGGTTGCCCGGGCTGCTTTAGGGGCAGGCAGCTGTTTAGGGGGGCTGCTCCTCGGAGCTCTGCGGGCAGCGCAGGTGAGGACGGTCTGTCCCACGCGAGGCTGTGCCCCAGACCCCAAGTGCCCCATTTCTCCTGCTAAGGGGTGAGAGCAGGAGCTGGGGGGTTGCCCTCTGCCATCCCCTTGTCTGGGGACAGCCCTGCCGTGGGCTCTGCTGCTGGAGCTGCTTCGGAGGCGCTGCCCGGGCAGATGGAGGGAGCCACTGTCACCAGGGCCGGGCACCTTCCTGCAGGCTGCTCCTGCCCATGGCCCCGTGCTTGCAGGTTTCTCACAAGCTTCCCCCCGACTTTTCTCTTCCCCTCAAGAGATGACCACTTCAAACAACGGTTCTGCTTTCTGATGCATTAAGACTTGGAAATTTGCCATCCATCACAGCTGTGTGTTTGAGCCTGTGTGATTATTTTGGGAAGTGAACCATGGTGATTTGTGTGTATGTGCTTTATTGGCGAGCAGGATGTTCCCTATCTACCTCTCCCTGGCTGTCTGCATTTGCATTGGTTAATAAAATGTCTGATGTTCAATGACTTTCTGATGGGTGAACAAGATTTGGCATATAGGATGTAGTAGTTTTTCACGAAGGCTAAAATTTCATCCTGGGAGACTGAACCCTCTGTGGCAGCCATACACAATCCATAATAACAGAAGCTTTTAACCCATCCGTAATTGCTTTCATATAGAAAATGATTGCTGTAAGTTAACTTCATAATTCTAAATCAGTGGCTCTCAGTAGGAGTTCAGATGCTTTAATTTGCCCTGAATTATCTTTAACTCGCAGGCATTTCATCTATGCTCTTTTCTGATTATGTTCCTTGTCACTCTGACCCAAACTTTGTCTGTTTAATTTTTGTCTTCTCTTTCCGAAATTAGACCAATTTCCAGTGATATTTCACCAGTGAGGATGATGCTGACTGGGGAGAGGAATGGATGAGGTGCTCCCACCTGGAAACCAGCCCGTGCTGTGAACCTGTCCTGTGTTGCTGACACGCTTGTGAGGGATCCAACTGGGGTTCTCCTCCTGGGTTGAAGGCGTGGGTACCCCTCAACAGGGAGGAGAGCACCCCAAGCAGGGCCATCACAATGGTGGCTTCGGGGTTAGTTCATGCCATGTTCCCTTTCTTTGGCTGTGAGGAGAAGGGAAGGACATTGTGGCTGTCTCTGTGTGTCCTCAGCACCTGGAGGCTTCCTGGGCACAGCATTTGATGTACTGTGATGGCACATACAGCACAGATGTGGTGGCAGTCTGGGGGTACCTCCCTAATGAGGACAAAGCTCCTGGCTGAGTTGTTTGGCAGTCCCAAAATGAGCAGGGTGGCCACTCCTCTCCTTATGGCAGCAGCCAGCCTGTGTGATTTTGAGTGACAGTAGATGAAGGGATTGCATTACAACTTGTCTCTAGAACTGCACATCTGTGTCAGCTCCTTGCTAAATCAATAAACAGGATGCTGAAGGAAAAATACTTTCAGGCTTCTCATGTCTTTATGCATCGACCCAATTGGGCAATGAGCAGATTGGGTGGTAGCAGGGATTGTGGTGGGTCTGGGCTGATAACTTCTTGACAAATCAAAGGTAAGGGCTGGGTCCTGGAAAGTGCTGGCAGGTTGTTTCCCTGGTCATGTGGATTCCTTTCCAATGGTAGTTACTAAGCAATTTGGATAGAAATCTTCAACCTAGGAGCCTACGGTACAGCATCAAGAAGTGGAGAAAAATCACTTTGCATGTTCCAACAGACTAACAAATTACCTATGGAAATGCACTTGGGAATATTCCTCAGTAACTGGATTTCAGCTGTTGTTTCAGTGTATGTGCCCCTAGGCTGTGGAGGAAAAAGGACTCCACTGAAACGCTTTGAAATGTTCTCTGGCACCTACAGAATGTGTTTACTATTAAAAAGTGAAACCTGCAAGTCAGAACGCTACTAAGTGCAGTTTAAAAACAAAATTGCACCCCTGCAGCATAGCTCAGGGTGCTGAAGCATCTGGTTTATCCAGACAGCCTCTACCCAGAAACACTCCTGTCACTTGAGTGCAGGAGTCGTGTCGGTGTCTTCTGCCAGGCTAACAGGGGCACGGCTGCGGTCTGCAGCAGGGTGTACAGCAGGAACCCTTGAACTATGGCTGCTTTGGGCTGGGAGTCCACAGGGCTTGGAGTAGGCTAAGAAACACCTAGGAGGCTCTGCAGGATGAGCTCTTCTAGTTTTGATATCTCTTGGATGCACTGGTCCTGCCCCTGGAAACAAAAGTGCTCCTACAGGCTTGAAATACAGAGAATTTGCTGCTTTTTGCAGAGCACGATCCTTAAAGTACCCACAGTGTGTGTGGTGAAGAGGGGATGTGCCCTTGGGACACTGACCCTGGATGTCTGGCACCTTTTCCTTTAAATGCTGGTGACATCTCCAGTCCTGGCCTTGATGCTGAAACCACAGATGAAACAGGGAGGAATAAGCTGTCAGTAGCATCACATGATGACCACTGAGTTTTATATGGAAAAATTGGAAGTGACAGTAAGTTGGATAGAATTGAGTCTGGATGCTGAGAAAAAAATCGTAAATTTGGGAGCAGAAGGGAAGCAAAGCCTTTTTCCTTAGTCATACACATCTCATAAAGCTGAAGAGATGGTGGGGGTTTGTTTTGTTTTGTTTTTTAAGTGGTGGTCCCAGTTGTCCAAATTCTGATTCTCAGTGGCCACATGCTGCAGCTGTCTGCTCATGCTGGGCATCACTCAATCTTTTCCAGTGGAGCCGTATACTGAGATAAAAAGGACTAGACTTGCCCTTCAAGAGCTGTATGTGCAGTTCTCAGTCTAACCATGAGTTTAAAACACAGTATCTTGAAAAGATGCTGATTTTGAAGTGGGAGGGCTCCCTTGGGAATCTTTCTTCAGGGGTCAACTTCAGCTTGTTTTGCACAGAAACACATTTCTAGGATTCTACAGAACAACAAAACCCAAACATTCCTAGTGTGAAAAGTAGGACTTTTTTTCACAGGGTTTTTGAGTGTAAACCAGAAGTTGCTATATGTGTGTTACACCTGTTGAAGAGCAGAGAAATGGGATTTTTTTCCTCTATTTAAATAGTGTTTAGACAGGCGACTTACAGAGCTGAATTATACACCTGGCTGTGGGTCAGCCATAAGCAGAGGCAACTAAAAAACCGCCGCCTTTTCCCCTAGATTTATTTTTTTGTCTGAAGATATTGAAAGCTTCCCATCTCCATCTGAACTTTTCAGCTCTCCCTGCCCTTTGGCAGGAGCCGAAAGCAAACTTGGCCCTGCCAGCTGCCCCGGTTTGTTTTGCGGGAGCTACACGGAGGGAAATAAATCTGCTCTGCCAACCGAGGCAACTAGTTCTGTGGGTTTATAAATGCTGCAATTGAGTGTTTTGACACAGCAGTCAGATATAGTTAATCTTTGCCTTGACCTCCCGGTACCGGAGCGTGGGCTCAAACCGCTGGTTAAGCACGTCCGTCTCCTGTTGTAGCATTCGCGCTCCAGCGCCCCGGCTAATCAAGTGTAATATATCTCTGGGTAAAACACACACTCTGCTTTTCACAGCTATTTAAACAAAAAGCAGACCTCGGCGCATTAGTTACGTACACAAACCACAGAGGGCTGCGGTTCCTGTGGCTGGGAAAGGAGTTGGATGGGCTGGGCTTGTTCTGGGGAGGAGGTGTGGGAAAGGTGTGGGAAATGCTTGCTTCCATCTGCTCAAGTATGTAAAAAAAAACAACCAAACCCCACTTGGTGTCGTTTCAAAGGCTTTGAATCCTGATGGGGGGATGGTTTTGTGTAAGGATATGGAAAATAGCTGCTTGGTGTCGTCCCAAAGGTTGTGTATCCTGATGGGGGGATGGTTTTGTATAAGAATATGGAAAATAGCTGCTTGGTGTCGTCCCAAAGGTTGTGTATCCTGATGGGGGGATGGTTTTGTATAAGAATATGGAAAATAGCTGCTTGGTGTCGTCCCAAAGGTTGTGTATCCTGATGGGGGGATGGTTTTGTATAAGAATATGGAAAATAGCTGCTTGGTGTCGTCCCAAAGGTTGTGTATCCTCATGGGGGGATGGTTACGGGCCCAGAGTCCTGCACCAGGACAAGAGTTAGAGATCAGCTCTGGGTGAGATCAGGAGGATCTCGTACAGAGGCTGCACTAATTATCTGGTCTCAGTGCCTGGTATTGATAAGCCTTTCCTACAGCAAAGGGTAGCTCAGCAGACAGACAAATTTGGGCAGGACAGTGAGCTACAAGGATTAGAGGCATAGTATTTATTTAAATTGCTGGGCTTTTCTCTTTGGCAGCACAGCTGGATCTGTAAATTGTGCTGTCCACGGAGGTCAGGGGATGACTCTGGTATCTCAAAGCAATCTTCCTTTGTGAATCCAGTAAGACCCATTTGCTTTCATTAGACTTATTCATCCCAGCTTTGACTGGAAGAAAGTGGGAATGTTTTGACAAGAGGTGTATGAAGGCATGCTCTGTTTTTAAAAGCATGTAACAGAGCGTGTCCCTGAGCAGTGCCCACAGAGGTGAGGCAGGGAAACCACAGGAGCCCTGAGCTCAGATGATGGGGTCAGGTGTGGGATGGAGCCTGCAGGTCACTGAAGGGAATGGCATTTTGTCTTGGGCTGGTGTTGATGGTTTTGATGGCACCTGTGACTTTATAAGGTGAGGCCAGGTGTTCACAGAACATCCCATGGAAGCTCTGGAGACAACTAGGAAGGAATAAATCATGCAGGAGATTAAAAAAGAAAACAGGAGAAGAAAAAACATGTTTCAGCATTGGTCCAAATGCTGGTTATGTGTGCAAGTAAGGCAGTTGTGCCAGCAGTGCAAAAAGTAGTCTGTGACTTCTAGATTAAGGAGTTAAGTGATTTTTAAAGGTTTATAAACACTGGACTGGATGACCTCTTGATCCCACATCAAGCTTTATATTTTCCTGTGATACTTTGACAGTTTTCTCCCAAAGGATCCCAGATGCTTTCTCCTGTAATTTTTCTAGCCTCCTGTTTGATCTCCCTGGGATCTCAGTGTGGATTCATTGATGTGTCTCTGTTAAAATTCAACAAAGCTTCTGCTTGAGAACTCTATTTTACAGAGCAGCTCATCCTGTTGGATATTGAAAAATTACACAGCTCAGGATAAAATATATCCTAACCCACCAAAAGTATCGTACGCTGAAGCGCGAGGTTCCTCCAGGCAGTACAATGCATAAGCCCTATATAAATGTCTGTGTGAAAATAAGATACTTAAATCTCTTTTGAATCCTGGCTCTCCCAAGCCCAGCACAAAGCCAGTCCGCGACCTCTGCGCCTCGCTCCCTTCCCTGCGGAGCGGAGCTGAGCCCTCCTTGGGGAGCCGGAGGTGATGCTCGCCGAGCTGATGTTCCTAAAGCCCTTTGAAGGTGAGCGGCAGCGCATACCTGCAGCAGCAGCCGGCCTTGCGAGCGCTCATTGCCATTCAGGGCATGCTCAGAGAGCAGCTCTGTGGCGGCGTGTTAACTGTGCTGATAAATCTTGTGTAAAAACAACACTCCACCGCGCCGTTAAAGCTCCTTCCACCTGGGAACATCAAAGCCCGACACAAGCGTGGCTTGATCCTCGCAGCAGCTGCGGTGGCTTCGCGGTGCGGGCGGGGCTGTGGGGACACCCCGGTTCTGGCAGGACAGACAGGCGGTTCTTGGGGTCCTGCGCCACCATAACCACCTGGCCCTCGTTTTTATAAATATACCCAAAAATATGCTGCTGGGAGCTGACTCCCGGGTAGAGGAGAGCAGCCTGCAAATCAGTACAAGCAAGTTCAGGCTTTAGCAATAAGGAAAAAAAAAATATATATAGGTCATATTTTAAGTCTGTCTTCTATGCTATGAAAGGTAATTGCATACCATTATAAAATCAAATAGCAATGGATAGGAAAGCAGTCGTGCCAGCACTGGAACTGGGTGCCTGCCTTGTGCAGAGTGCTGCAGGATTGCAACCTGTGCCTTCTGTCAAAGGCTTCAATGTCTTTTAAATGTATTTACCTCTCCTAAAGCTTTGAATCCAAAACAGCTTCAAAATAGGAAATACCTGTTATTAAACTTTCTTTTTTCTGTGGCTTGCACTAAGATACTTCTGTTAAAAGAGATGGAAATATCTGTTTGGGAAAGAACACCAGATTAAAGAATAATTTAGGTTGCAAGGGCCCTCGAGAGGCCGCCAAGTCCGACCTTCTGCTGAAAGCAGGGCTGACCTCAAAGTTAGATTGGGTTGTGATTTAAACGTGATGACATTTATTTATACAGTGATAATTGTGTAACACTTGAGTGTGTCAGTTTATGTTCAGTCTGGCTCTTCTGAGTAAAAGGATAACTGGAAAAAATGGACTGGGAGTTTTGAGATTAATGTCTGGGAAATAATCTAGCCATCACTGCCTTGGGATAAGTTTTTCCCAGCCTGGCACAAGCCAGGACCTGAAGGATGCTCTGCAGGGCAGGAGCCTGGGGCAGGTCCCAGAAACGGACATGGGCATTAGGACCAAGGAGGGCCGTGAGATCATCCCCAAGCCCACCCCACGGGTATCCCTGTGCCAGGTTCTGCTGCCTGCACTGCCCCGGCAAAGCAAGGGACAAGCTTCACCTGTGCACGGCAACATCGGCTCCTGCAGCTCTGCTGCGCCCCCCTCCTCTCCCAGACATCGAAGAGGAGCTGAGGAAGAACACAGAAAGTTTTAGTTCAGCAAATCTATAAATCATTTCATTTGATGATTATTTATGAACTAGATCAGAAGCTTATGACAGTAGCTCTTAAGAAAGAGTTCCTGGCTGCCGAGCAGTTGGCATAGTTGTCCTCTGAGAACATTAAATATGCATTTGCCCAGGTGACTGTGGCTTCTTCCATTAACCCTTGGTTTCCAGCTTGCAGCCATTACTGCACTTTTTACACAGAAGCATGTTAATACTTTGTAATTCTACCCTAGAGGCTTCATTAGGAGTGCAGTGCCCTCTCCCTGAGGTGCAGCAAAGGTTGTTTGTGTTGTGTCTCCCACTCAGCAGTCCTGCCTTTCTACTCTGAAAGCTTTTTCACTCAAACTGTATTTACTGCTTGGGGATGGAGACCTCTGCAGTGGGGCAGAACCAATGCAAGTTGCTGTTCTTTGCTGCCTAGTAACGCAGCAAAACATGACCCTCCTGTCAGCAGTTGTCCTTGCTGCTCCTGCCATCTCTGGAATGTTTTTCAAGGTTTTTGTTGCGCTGATGCCACGAGAGGTGTCCTCCTGGTCCCTCTGCCAGGGGAGGACCCTGCAGGCCTGCACACTCCCAGCTGCTCAGTGAGGATCCAGTAGCCACAATGCACAAGCTGAGTGTGAACACGAGGGGTTAATGCTGAATGCAAAGGAGCTGCAGGGTTCCTCTGCAGCTCTTGGGCAGGTTTGGCACTGTCACTTCGTGGTGTCACTTGACAGTTAAAGCAAATGCAAGCGATGTTGCAAAGAACAAATTAATTAGATTTGACAATAAGACTGGGAAACAACTTGACTTTGGAGTAATCTGTTACAGGAAGGGAAAGTATTTAATTGCTGCCTTCTTGGCTTTCTGTTTAAAACCAGACACAGATTTCCAGCTCTTGTGTGGGAGTAGGCACCTTTCTGGTGTCCAATAATGGTTTGGATAAGTGAATATTTCCACTGCTGTGGAACTTGTTACTCAGAATGAACTGGGAGAAAGTTACTGGGTTCCTTTAGTATTTAAGAATCCTGTACCAAATATCCCCGGTAACCTGGGAAGTTGGGTGGATGTGAGCAGCAAGGGTGCCTGGGTGCCTGCCTTCCTGCCTGTCTCCTGCTACAGAGCTCGGTACCAGCTGCTGGTTTGCACCTCTGACTTCAACTGAGTTTGACACAGAAGCTTTCGATTACCACAGGAAGTTTGGGAGATTTTATTGCACTTAAATCCAGTGGTTGTTCTTTTCTGAGACCATTTCACACTTGGTGGCTACAGAAATATATTGCCAATTTCCAGTACCTGTAGTAAGGTGGGCACACCCACCACTTCTGAATCTTCTCCAGCTACAGCTCCCCAGCTCTGCTGTCCTACCTCTCCTACAGCTGGAACAACTGAAACAGAATAAAATATATTTGGAACCTTAAAGTCCTCTTCATTTCCTCATTTTACCAAGAGCCTTATTCTAATGTGCAAGCTTTTATGCAATGGGCTTTATTGTGTAGATCTACTGGCATGGGTTACAGCTCCAGGTTCCTTAAACATTGAATATTAGCATTTATTATTTATATAGTGCAAACAATGCGCTAAGATCAGTGTGACTGTCTTAGTTACAGATTATATAAACCCCTGATTGTTATTTTTGTGGCTTCATAAATCCAGAACTTCTGATGCTCCAGTTATCCACCTTTGACAGAGGAAATCTGCAATGCTCTGGCAGTATTTGCCAAAGGTGGGAAACTCAGTTGATGGATTTCAGGAAGACTGTACCTGAGTCACCCTGCCTCTAGGAATAGACTTGAATGACACAGTTGTAGCACTTAGGTGCATTTCTTGGGGATGAAGGATTAACAGATGATGGATTAGGCAAATTAATCTATGGTTTGTCAGGACTATGTTACACAAAGTTCAATTTAGTTTGATGGATTAATTATTTATTATTTATTATTTGCTGTTGTGTGTCAGTAAGTGGCTCTTCCTAACGTGATGATGTATGAGAGCAGCCCATGCCTGAGCTGCTGTATATAAAGGTCACCGTTTCCGTAATTAACCCCATTCTTCATGGACTTTTAATGCCGATACATTAATTTGTGCTGGTCTGGAATGTGACAAAGAAATGCCTTTCCTTGAGTTAGGTTTTCTTCGGCTGAAGAGCTCCAAACCATAGGACTGTGAGTAGAGTCTTTTGGGGTACAAGCAGACCCATTCTTCAGGAGGTTGCCTGTAGCTGAATTTCTCTGACCCAGCAATATTTTCAGGGAGACAGAGAAGACTTAGGTGCCTGAAATGCCGGTTTTAAAAAGGGATATGGAGCAGGGTGACAGAGCAGCATAAACCTGGCAGTGCAAGGCGGGATTGGGACCAGAGCCACCCTTGAATTTCTCCAAGGCCTCACACTGAGCCATTGCAAACAGATCCTTGCAGCAGAGCAACATCCAGGTCTTAGAGGCTGCAGGGCTGTGCAACAGCTATTTTTCAGTGGCTTTTTTAAGGTGCGGTCCCATTTCCTACCCTCTGAGCTACTTGACTCCTCTTGTGCAGCCTGCTCATTCCTGCTGAGCTGGATTTCAGGATGTGATTGGGGACAGTGGTTTCTCTGCAGAGATACCTCCTTGGATCGTGCCCAAGGCTTTGGAAACTGCTACTCCCATCTCATAGCCAGCCTCAAAGCCAGAGTGGAATCCTGGAGGTGAGGTCACTGGGTTGCTCCAGGTGGGAGATATGACCTTGCCTGGGTACCAGTGTCCACGCTCCCAAATGACACGAGTAAGCAGGAAAATGCTCTTTTTTCCTGGTGCAGGAATGGGGGCCAGCCTCTCCCGTAGAGCTGAGGCTGCATGTGCAGCCCCATCTCCCCATCTGCCTGCAAGGGCAAGGAAGTGGGACTGTCCTGCCTGCTTGGCTGCTCCACATAGGCAGCAGCAGGTTTCCCTCTGGATTTCCTGGTCTTTGTGGCTTAAATCAGAACCTTGGGGCTGGCAGAGCGCCTGCTTAACGATACCATGGGCTAATCATTTACAGCAGAATGCAAAGGCAAAGAAGTGTGTTTTTAATCTTCACAAATGTATCTAGATAAGCCAGGAGACAGACTTATCTTTTGTATTACAAGAATGGAGGGTAAAAAATCCACAATGAGGAACGTTGCTGTAGCGTCCTTGGCCTTTTCTTCAGCCTTTGTCTTTTCCTCTGTATCTTGCGCTGTTGAATTAATGGGATATGAACTCTGAATACTTAAGTGATCTATTCATTTTAATTAGCTTCCTAATAGCTTCTGGACAGTGATGGAACATAACGTCGGGGACTGGGCTGTTTACCTCCCAAAGCTCAGGGCACTGTGAGTTGCCTGCTAGTGCACAGTTCCTGCCCTGCCTGAGCTGCCGAGCAGCCTCCGGGACCGGAGGAGTTTCGGGCAGGTTGCGAGGATGGAGGCTGCGAATGTGAGGGGGTGGAGAAACACAGCTGCGTGTCTTGGAGGCTGGGAGTGCCGCCTCCTCTTGGGAGGCTCCCTAGCGCCAGCGCTGAGCGCGGGTGGCATGTCTGGCTGCAGGAAGCACGGGTGGGATGCTCTGGCCGATGGGATGGCTGGGTGCAGGAATCACGGGGGGGAAGCTCTGGCCGGTGGGGTGTCGGGCTGCGGCGAGCTCGGGCGGGGGGCGCTGGCGGGTGGGATGTCTGGCTGCAGGACTCACGGGTGGGATGCTCTGGCCGGTGGGACGTCTGGCTGCAGGAATCTCGGGGGGGAGGCTCTGGCCGGTGGGATGTCTGGCTGCAGGACTCACGGGTGGGATGCTCGGGCCGGTGGGATGTCTGGCTGCAGGAATCACGGGTGGGATGCCCCGCCTGCCTGGGGCCGGGCAGCCCTGGAGCAGGCTCAGCCCTGGCCGGTGGGATGTCGGGCTGCAGGAATCACGGGGGGGCTGCTCTGGCCGGTGGGATGCCTGGGCGCGGGGATCGCGGGGGGGAAGCTCTGGCCGGTGGGTTGTCTGGCTGCTGGGATCACGGGTGGGATGCCCTGGCCAGTGGGATGTCGGGGTGCAGGAATCACGGGGGGGAAGCTCTGGCTAGTGAGATGCCCTGGCCAGTGGGATGTCTGGCTGCAGGAATCACGGATGGGATGCTCTGGCCGGTGGGCTGTCTGGCTGCGGGTGTCAGGGGTGGGCTGCCCCGCGGGCGCAGCCCTGGCCGGTGGGATGTCTGGCTGCAGGAATCACGGGTGGGATGCCCCACAGGCTCAGCCCTCACCGGTGGGATGTCTGGGTGCAGGAATCATGGATGGGAAGCTCTGGCCGGTGGGATGTCTGGGTGCAGGAATCACGGGTGGGATGCCCCACAGGCTCAGCCCTCACCGGTGGGATGTCTGGGTGCAGGAATCACGGGTGGGATGCTCGGAGGGTGCGTGCAGAGGGCAGGGAGGGCTCCTCGCCGCCCGGACACCGCCATCCGCAGCCTCGGAGGCGCCGGCCGGGAACGCGCTCCCAGCAGATGGGCCTGTCTGCATTCCGCCTGCATCCTCAGCAGCAAGCATACGGTGGGAGGCTGGGGACAGCGAGGTGAGGGAGCCAGCCGCGCTCCTCGCCTTCCGCTGTGCGCATGAAGCTGTGAATGGGAGGGAAGTCGGGAGCTCTGGAGCAGCCAAGACTGGGGGCAGAGATTCGCACCGTTCCAGTTTACCGAAGCTGTGAAGGATGTGATAGATGAATCACTTTTGCAGCAACCTTCTCTGCCTGAGATGTTAAGCTTCTCTGTACGCAGCGTGTACTTGAGGAAAAGATAGAAGGGATGTTCTCTGAATCAGGGGAGAGGCTGACGCACAGAGACATTTTCAGGGGAATAATTTACATATGCATTCCCTTTCTAAAAATATCAGTCACAGTATTGCCTCTATTTTTGCATGCAAGGCCCTCCAGGCTGGTAGATGGATAGAACTGGGAATCTGCACTTACATGGATCCAAACACCAAAGGGCCATTGGGACAACACCATGGGATGCCTTGTGCTTTGCTCAGGAGGCAGAGCGTGGAGCTGGCTAAGCTCCAGATGGGGCTGAAAATGGGAATGTTCAGGGTGACAATGCCCCAGATGTCATCCATGCATGGTCCCATGAGTGTGGCCTGATGGACCAGGGTGGAAGTCAGTATTGGCCTGTTCCCTTCTGGAGAAGGAAGCTGGCATGACTGAGCAGAAGGCAATGACCCCTTTGGAAGGGGCAGAGAAAAATGTAGGAGTGCTTCATTTCCTTGATCAATGGCTGAGAGATGGTGATAAAAGTGTGTAGCACACCACAGTGATCCTCCTGAAGGACGGTGGGTAGACATGAAAGGGCCTTTCCCACCACAGCTGCTCTTGGCCTGAGCCCCCTGCTGAGGGAGAGGAGGGATGTCAAGGATTTGCTCTGGCCCTGCCTCCTGGCATAGAGAGGAGAACTGAGTTTTCAGATGCTTTTGACATTGTCCTGCTCAGCTCTAGCGAAGTCAAAGATGAATTCCCTCTGAGAGCAGTGGGAACACATCTGGGTCTGCACTGAGCTCAGCCCATAGTTTAGAACTGCTGGACTTTCATCTTGGTGGGGGAAGGTTGATGTGGGGCCAAAGCAAATCCTGCCATTTCTTCATTTGAAGTGGTCCTCTCCTGTGTGTCTGGGGACCCCAACCAAAGGGTCTCAGTCTAAAGGGACAGGACCATCCCTAATGTCCTTCCTGGGGACCTATCCTGGGGACTGCAGGATAAGAACACCCACCTCCTGAGATGCTTAAGGCAGAACCCGTGTCTTGGCTTCGTAATAAATTAAGTAGCTCAATAGAAACACATTTATCTTGAACTTCTATCATGTAACATCCTACAGAAACAAAGTGGAGGAGTGCTTTGATGTCACTCCAACAGCCTTCTCCATCCCTGGGTCTCCCATCTGGAATTTACCTTAACCTTTGCCTTGGGCCTGCTAGGGACTGGTGAGTAAAGAAAGGAAAAGAAAAGGAGGAGGGGAAATAAAGGTACAAACTGGCCATTAATACACGTAAGCTGGAAAGAAAACAGGCATTGCTGCCACCAGAGGGTTGAGGTTATGAAACAGCTGTGCAGCAACACTGTGTCCGAGTGGTTTTATGATGGAAGCTGATAAATTTATGGAGAGGATTATACAGTCCAGACTTGTGTTAGCAGGGACCAGGCTCTCCGAACAAACTGCTGGGAATTTTGTGAAGTCAGAACTACGCTGATATAAAAACTGCCTTTGTAAACCTGAGCAAAACCCATCCTTGGCCACAGCTTCACTGCAGTGACTGATCTGAAGCAGGGCTGGTGCTCCCCTGCAGAATCACAGCATCCTCCTCAAACTGGGCACACAGGGCTCTGACTAATGGGGACAGGAGAGAACACGCAAGGCCACAGCTGAAACACCAGGGAAAATTTTTTTCAAGTGTTTTTTTCTCTTTTTCTCTGTGGGTTTTGTTAGTACTCTCAGGAAGTCCCATTAACGCCCACTCACTCCAGTAAGACACATCATTTTGCACCTTATTGTGTCTTCTATGAAAAGCTGGTACTGAGGAAGCAGTCTTGTGCTTCTTTGAAATCGTCTGTCAGAAAAAAACATCACCCGGAACAAACAAACAACCGCACGATCCCTGAGCACGCCGAGATTGATTTGTAGCACTTTTCTCCCCCACCTTCCCTGTGCAGAAATGTTTTGGCAAGCCGTGAAAAATCAGAACCCTTTGCTGTCAAAAGCAATCTATTTGTGAGGGAGCTGCACTAAGAGCTCCGGGTGGATACGAGGGCTCTGCCAAGGAGCTGAACAATTCCCATCGTAGGGATGCTTGTCCAGAAGAGCAAACTCAGCCAGGGAAGTGTTTTGCAGCCTGTGAATGAGGACAGGAGAGGAGTGAGGAGAGCTCACTGTGCGGGCTGCAGAGAGAGCTCTGGGAAAGAGATGCCACACCAAATGTAATAGAAATGGGAGACAACCTGCCTACTCATTCATATCTAGTATTTTTCTAAGTGTTGCTGTTTTTCTGCATCCCGTTAAGCTTTTTGATTTGTTTCCATCTGTTCGGTATAGATCACTTCTGCAGTTTACTTAAAACACAAATACCCTTTATGAATCTCTACAGATGGTTTTCAAAGACTTATAGAAAGACAAAGATAAGATCAAGAAAATCTTGAGTGTTTGCCTCAGGGGAAAAAAATGGGACAGTCGCTTTGCCTTGCAGCTGCAAGCCACGTCAAATCAGACACTTTGATATGTTTCATTTTCTGTCTGAAGTCTACATCTGAAAGGCAGCCTGGCTTATTTCAGTCAATGCGCAATTTTGGTTAGTCGGGGCTCTTTCTCAGCTTCTAAAAAAGATGCTCATTTGCATCCTCGAACAAAGACAGCACTTTCCCCCCCTACATTCAGTGTGTCTTCGCCAAAAACTAATCATGCTGCAAAGCGTGTGTGGGTGTGTGTTTTTTTGAGTGGTTCTCTCCGGCCTCGCTGCTCAAACTGCCGCGGGGATGGGTGCTCATCCCCTCCCGGAGAGCCCCGTCCAGCTCTGTCGCGTTTGTCCCGGTTCTTGGTAGCTCAGGCAGGGCCCCCAGGTCAGAGCTGGGCTGTGCAGAGCCCCTCGGCAGGTGATGGTGCAGCCACCAGCACCCCCCTGCATCCCCCCGCGGGACCCGCAGGGACTGTGCCTGCGCCCCGCAGCCCCAGCCCGCAGGATGGGACTAGGAGCCCCGGGAGCAGGGAGCAGCGAAAGGTGTAGAAGGAGGGAGAGCACACTGCTGGAGGACCATGCTCTGCTCAGGCAGGTTCAGCTGCTCTTTGTGCTAACTTCTCCTCAGGGCAAGGCTATAACTGCATTAACTCTGCTGGCCTCGGTGGAGATGCTAAAGCCTGTGTCTCCTTGCGTGTTTAAAAACCCAGTCATTTCCCAGAAAACCCCCTGAGGTAGGGTAATTGATAAATTTCGGCTACTATGCTATTTTGCTTTAGACACCTTCCTTGGGAGGGGGACTGACATTTCTTGTCTTTTCTTTTTAGCCCTATTGGGTCCATCCCAAAGCCATTTGATGTCAAAGGGACTCTGCCCCTGGGCTTCAATAGACACTGATGTGGGCTCTTGAAGGTTGTCCTCAGCCAGAATCCAAATCCTTGCAGAAATTTGAGAATTTGCATTGCAGACAGGGAACCGTCACAAAAAGAACACTCCACCTTAAATGCACAGCGTTGCTTAGAGCCGATTAAAGAAGAGCCAAACCACCAACTTGTAGGAGACATGCACGTTAGCACTGGACTTTATGTGCAGAGACAAGGTGTGTATTGTTTGCCCAATTAAAGAGATAAAACCTGCAGACCACAGTCAGCGAAATGAGCTGTGAAATGAGTGATGACTCGCTGAACAGGCAGGTGCACGCACAAAGGCGTATGCAAACTGTTCTACTTATCTAAAGACAGTTTTATTGCCCGATCATCAATTTACACCGAGGTTGCTTCTGAACTGCCTTTGTGCTGGGCTCCCAGATAAACAGGGAAAGGAGCAGCATCCCCCGTGCCTTTCTTGCCTTTTGGAGCAGGAATGGTCATCAGCAGCAGAAAGGAGGTAAGAGGAAATGGGAATGCCAGGGTTGTGCTGGGGCACCGTGTGGGACCTGTGGCAGTGCCCAGCCCGTGGCTCATTCGGTGATATTTGTGCTGCTGAGCAAGTTCCTCCCTGAGCAAATCCTCCACTGGGAGAAACACACCCAGCCCCAAAATGTGGGGGTGTGAATGGGATGCCTCTCAGTCCCAGACATAAGGAGCTAAATTAGGGAGGACAAATGAGCACTTCAGCTGTTTTGTCTTGACCCATGCAGAGAAATTTGAGGGCAAAGTGTGTAAAAATTACAATTCCTGTCCTACACGGATCCAGCCAGCTTTGTGTAAACGTGTGCTTGTAACAAATATTACCGGAGAGAAGTTTGCAGACGTGGTACTGAGCTTGGATTTGGGGCAGCTCTGCCAGTGTTTCTTTGTGGGAGCTGCTCACCCCAGAGTTTTTCATTTGGGGCTGTAAGCCCCCAGGAAAGGAACATTTCCCATGTGTGCTGTGTGAGCAAGAGCTGGCATGAGCTAAAATGCTGAATTTAAACCTTCGCATGATAGAAATTCTGGCAAGTTCTATATAAATACAGGCACATACTCAGTGTAGCTTGGCGTGATGAGTTTAAAATGGTTTTGCAGGGAAGTCAGAAGACAAGAATGTTGCCCTCGATCTCGAACGCTGAATTTGCCAGTGAAGCAGCTTCCTCTTTCCAGCTTTCTTTGTAAGTCAAAAACTGTATGCTTCCTGCAAGAGTTTTACAGCCATATAAATCAGGCCTTTTCCAATGCACGTGTGGCTTAGGGATCTAGGATTTGCCTCGAATGGATAATTTTATAGTTTGCATCAGAAGTGTGTGCTTCTAGAGATTAATAAGCCTCATAAGCTCAGCTGTAAGACTTTAACACCTGGAAATGATAACCATATTAGAGTATTTTGCATCCAGGTAGTGAGTCTGAGAACCAAATAATTGTTGGAAAGTCTCAAACTGCTTGAATGGAGCACGTATTCCATGATGAATAACCTCATCTGATGAAACTTCTCAAGAAATAAGAAACTTCTCAATAAACAACTTTGACTTGATTGTTAGCTGCTGAATTCACCACTCCTGATCTTGAGTAACAGAGACAGATGCTTTTTAACTGAGAGGTTCAGGAAATCCGAAGTTCATAAAGCCAGCACATCTGGTGGCTGTGCTTGTGATGGATTTCACACTCCAGCCTGGCTTGCTGACATTTGTCTCCAAACAACATTCATATCAAAAGCAAGGGTGAGAGCATGGCTGTGACAAATTGGTTATCAAATTAGACTGATTACAGATTTTTTTCTTTTTTTAACATCCTTTCTGTGAAATTTCCTTTTCTCAGTCTTTAGAGAGAGTCATACTAAAGCTTCAGATCTAAGCCCTGCCAAACCTCCAAATTTTTTTCAGTTCTGCCCCCTCTCAACTTAAGGGAAATGCAGTTTCCTCCTAAAGAGACCCTTGCCTAAGGCAAGGCAGCAGAGCTGCTGGAAGCAACTGCACTTCTGAGAGAGGGAAAAGAGAGAGGGCTGATCAGGCAAGCTGAAATTCCAGGGCTTTTGTCCTTTGGCTTGCTGAACAAAGTTTTATCATAGGACAAAGAAAGGAAGAAAGAACGGACTCCTGGCCACTGCCTGTAAAGCTTTTAAAATGGTGTGGATCAAGCAGGAGTTATTTTGGGTAGACAAGTGTGTGCCCATATGCACAGTGCAAGGGAGGTCTCTAGAGAGTGATATCCTAGGAAAGAGGGGAAATGCCGGATATTCATTGCCAAGTTAATGCCAGTGTTTTGTTCTGTATGATGGAAAAGAGAAAGTGTTGTCACTGCCCTCTAAAGGGTCCTGTAACATCCACCTACATGCCCCTCATATGCTTATCACTGTCAGTGGGGGAACAGCCCCCCAAACCCCCTGGAATGTCCTGGCCTGGGCACACGGATGCAGGAGAACTCAGCGAGGCCTTCGATAACTGAAATCTGTGGAAATGAGTCACACGTTGTGCCAAGCCTGTAGGAGGTCTGCTGTGACGTCCTTACGTGTCACCCCAGACAAACGGTGATTTTGCGAAGTTCGCTTTGTAAAGGATTGACCTCATTATCCCAAGGTAACAGCTGCTAGAGCACATGGACTGTCAGGACTCACTCCTGGTTTCCAACATGTCTCTCATGCTGCATACTGTTGTTTTCTGAGAGCAGAGGAAAGGATGGAGAAGAGGGAAGACAAGTGGGACTGAATGTGGTATGGCCCTGTGACAACAACAAATCCTGGAACTGCTCAGCCTGGGAACTCACTGATGTAACACAGCCCATAGGTACAGCCATAGCACTGACCTTGCACTTTCATTGTTATTTGCGAATTTTTTAAAAAATGTGTCCATATTCAAAAGAGTCTCTGCCTCTGATATGTCAAATCTGCCATTAGAATTAGGAAAATCAAAGCCCCCAACTTTCCTCTTGACTTTGCATGTACTTGCCCATTATCCACACCCCGTACAAGAGTCTTTCAGAGAGTGACACACCGTTGCTATTGCTCATTCCTCGCCACTGCAGGTTTTTGATGAAGCTGAGTTACGACCACAGCTGCAAAATACCGTATGGTGTTGATGATGTGGGGATGTGGTTCTCATAATGAATTCAATTAGAGCCTGTGTTAAAATGCACGGAGTGCAGCACCGCATCCCCCACTGGGCTCAGCACTCCCAGCAGCTGTGTGCTGTTGACTCCGTGCCCTTCGCCTTGGAGGGTCGCCTCACCTTGTCTGTGCTTGTCTCCATCTGGTTCCCACTGCAGTGAAAGTGTTGTAGGCAAAGGATGCTGCCTGGTGCCAGTGCAGGCCTAGGGGAGGGTGAGAAGACGGGGCCTTGCTTGGAGGATGGAGATGACCTTGTGTGACAGAGAGGATGTTTGTGTTCTCAGCAGTGACAGATGAAGGGAGGGACAGGAAGGATTTGGGGACAGGCAGCAGTAAGAGTTAACTGGCAGCAAAATATTCACACAAGGAGACAATTTGTGAGCTGAGATTTTAATTTTTGCCTTTCTATTCCTGACCTTTGCTATGGGGAATTGAACAGCGCAGTCATCAGTTCCTCCCTCCACATGCAAGAACGCAGTTTTTGCAATCTATCCTTAGCTTTTAGGACCTCTGGGGAGTCCTCACAGCAGTGTTTGAAACAAGTCCCTCATGCATAAAGTAATCGGGTTTTTCCAGTCACCTTTCAGAAACCCCCTCTTGGTTCCCTGCTGAGTTGGGATGCTCTGCTGAGGGGCTGTGCCCCAGGAGGGAGAGCACAACGATAACACAACTGTTCTGTGATCACCCTCTGCTCCTTTACCATATGCACTTGTTCACCTGGTATAGGGGCACTGCCAGGCTTCAGGGGAAAAAAAAAGAATTAAAATCGAGTCCCACCACTGTAGCACAGGGATTTTGTAGCACAGCTAATAGATGGTGCTTGGGATACACGTTCTCTGTATCTGCAGAAGGGGGAATGGGTGGCATGTGTATTTATTTTTAAGGAAGCAATAATGTACCTTGAAAGAAATGTTTTAAAATGTTCCAGAAATCCACCAGCTGTTTGCAATTTTGCTCAACTGCTAGAAATAAAATGCCAGTTGCGTGGCACACTGCTGTAAGGAGTCAGCTCCTTCAAATGTCCTTCTGAGCCTTGGCGTCGGCTTATTCACCAGCCATCTTCAGTTGAGAAATCTCTAACTTGAAAGATCATTTCCCCCCCTGTTATTGAACACCAGAATAACCTTTAACAGCATAAGTCTACTCTCCCACATATGAGCTCAGCCACTATTCCCTGCGCTCAGATTTTCTTGGAATTTCAGCTCTAACCTGAGTTCCTGGGTGATTTGTTGCAGGTCGCTTGATATCTGTCTTGGAAATGTTTTGGTGAGATGCAGTTGGATGAAAGATTGCTATTTTCAAAGCATTAGCTTCAGCTGACCCACTGGAAGAGCTCATACTCCCAGTTTTGTTATTTTGCCTCCAGCAGTTTGCTTTATTGCAAGCTCTCGAAAAAATTCTCATCCCTAGGAAACATCTCCATTGGGTCAGACAGCAACTGAGCCTCATCCCAGCCAGATAAAACAAGGCTGGGATTGCTCACACGGGGGAATGTGGCCAGCCTGGCCCTGGGAGCCCCTGCCCCACTGCCACCAGTGCCCATCCGATGTGGGGAGCCTGGCCCTGTGCCCAGGATGAAAGCAGCAGGGTTTACCTGGGAGGAGCTCTCAGACACTCAGACAGACACTGCAGGAGCTGGGCAGGGCTTTGGGCTGGGCCCTGGGACTGAGGTGACCTGGCTCCAGCAGCTTTTCCAGTGGATGGTGTAATGACACCCCAGCTGTGCAAGAAGCAGTATTAGGAAGGCGTGGTCCCCATCACTCTGCTATGAAACAGGAACAGGTGGGTTTTTTCAAAAGCTTTGAAGGTGACTGGACTTGCCAAAGTCCCTGGGTCACACGCAAGTCCTGCTGCCAGCCCCAGGTGACCCTGGGCAAACTGATCTTGGTGTTTGACATGACAGGTCTCTCCCACAACCCTGGTTCTGCACACACGCTGCAGAGATTCTATCCTAAATCATCTCATGTGAATAAGCAAGGTTAAAGTGGTTTAACGTGAGAATTTCTCTCTTCAACAAATGCATTTCTTTCCCCCCATCTGAATCACAGACGAAAAAAAATTGTCAGCGTTTCAGCTACAAAGGATATAAAGCTGGTATTATACCTCGTAAAACAAGTGGTGCAAACCAGAGCCGTGTATAACGCTGAGTGGGCAACTCTGCAGCTAAAGTGCAATAGATTATCTCAAGCTCGAGCAGTCAGGACCATCAGTCATGTGGTTTCCAAGAAACTGAAGATTTAGGCAGAGAAATGACTTGCAGAGAGAAACTCTGTGACTGCGTTGGGAAAAAGAGCACATTTAGTCAGACCTGCTAACTAATATGGCCTGGGCACCACACTTCTAAAATAATAGGAGTTTTTTTCTTATCCTAGGGAACTAGATCTTTGTGATTTATCTGAATTCCTGTCTTGCCTCCAAAGACTCTGTGAAGAATAATGAATGTGAAGCAAGTTAAACCCAGGCTGTAAGTGGCTGCCTTACAGGATTCCCAGGGCTCCGGGGCCCTTGGCTGGCCACCACCTCTCCTCTCCCCTTGCAGAGGCAGGCTGCTTGGCACAGCAGAGCAGAAGAAAGGCTTTTCCCTAACAATTAATTTGTGTGACAAGATGTGCTGGAAGTAAAAAAGCAGCAGAAGAAAGGAGTTTTCCTTTGTTGCTTGTTTATTCTTGAAGCACGCTCTGTGCACCTGACACGTTTGCTGGCTTCATTCTGGATCTAATGCAAGAAATTGGCACAGTCTCACTGCTGTGGTTAATTTTAAATGCAACAAGATCACGCTACGGTACTTGACACATCTCTAAGAGCAACATCATGACACTGTTGACACTGAATGTTCGCTAATGGCATCCGCTGCCAAACTCCGATGTAAAATGAGCGGGATAACAACAGCAGCATTTAAAAAACTTCATTCAAGGGAGCATTTAAAATTTTATCAGGTCTAACTAGCATGGTGGATTTGCAAATGTGGAGAATATCCAGTTTCCTTTGCTTACTCACAAGCTTCCACGTGCAAGCCAAGCACAGCTCCATCCCCTGGGGCAGGGAAACCCAGAGGTGCAGCAGCCATCCAAACATCTGTCCTCGCAGCACCTGGTGTCTGGCTGGACTCGTGCAAGGACCAAGCTCCTGGTATTTTTAGTCCTGAAGAAAAGCTTTGTTATTGGGTTATGAATGGCCCTAAAACAGTTGCATGGATAAGTCAGAATGTAACCACTCCAGCTTTTCAGTCAATAAAATGAAATATATTAAGATAAGATGAAAATCAAAGTTCTATAAATAAATATGGCTGAGTTAATCATTAGCTAATGATCTGTTGGTGAGGATGTAAGCAGAAAAGAATTGCTGGTTTTCTGTGTGATTGCTGTGAACATTTCTGTGTATGGATGCAGTTATATTGGCTTAAATTTTATGCAAATACAACTTCATTCACACTTTTGCTAACATAAGCTACTTTCCTAAAAAGTACTCCTATTTAAATATTTATACAAAAAATCAGTGGGTTTTAAAACACATCCTTCGTTTGGACACTGTAAATCACTCATTTAGATTGTCAGGACTGGGTATAAACAGGGCTTCTATTTTTGGTGATGGTGAGAAAAGAATTGTAGGGAAAATATTTTTTTGTACTGATGTTTCAATTCCTGCTCCCTCCCAGCAGGGAACTGTGGTAGAACTAATCAAAATGTTGGAGTCCCGATGGGTTTCCAGTATCTGTATGTCAATGGTATTTGAAATTTAAACATCCCTAATGTTGAAATTTTTATCTGGGGGAAGGTTATGGGTTTTAATCTTTTTTAAGTGGTTCTACTCACAGAAATAGGGTTTGCAGGACTTTCTGGGGCCAAAGCAGAAAGGGAATGTATTATTCTCTCTGTACAATGTGCAGTGGAAATCCTGAGTGGGGCTTTGCTGCACAAACTCAATTCAGTGATGATGATAATAAGTTCCTCCAGTTGTTAAGTACGGCTAATAAAGTTGAAAAACACCTTTTGAAAAATGATTAGGTAGATAATAAAGTATGTCAACTTGAAAATATGCATTCTTCATGTGATGACTGGAGATAGTTTATCACTTTATGAGTGACACATCCATTTATAAATATTTATTCTCTCCGGTGGTACTGATAAATCTTTTGAGCCTATAAGCCCATTGATACATACACAGTAATATCATTTGTCTTTCCAATGCATTTTATTTATTATTGACTAATTGCCTGCCAGATTGTAAATATGATAGGGGTGGCATTGTGCTTTGATTAACTGTATGTTAAAGTACCCAGAGGAATTTAGTGCTAGCTCTGAGCAAAGACATCCAAGGCAATAAATTGTATATTTTGAAATCAGCTATGCAGCATGGAGCTGCAGCACTAGTTAAACAAGCTGAGCAGAGGCATTTTCCAGAGCAGTTTATTTTGATTAATGGGTTCCCAAAAGCCTCTTGCTGCTGTTTACAATGGATTTGCTGTAATATTTACAATAAACTGGGGTAAGTCAAGAGAGTTTTAATGTACTTCGACAGGTTACTCGCACTTCACAAACCCAGGGCCAGGAGCGTGGTACAAAGTGAAACAGGTAAATGTTTCATCCCGCTCTTTTTGGCACACATGGGGATTTTTTCTTGTTCCTCCTCCTTCAGCTCCACTCCCAGACATTTTCTTAGCCAAATGTTTAAAACCAGCTTAACACATCTTGAACCATCTCTGCGATGACTGGAGATAATTTATCACATTAGAGCTGACACGCCATTTATAAATATTTATTCTCTCGGGTGGCACTGATAAATGGGCTGAGCAGCAGGGCCGTCAGCAGAGGCTCGGGGAGCCGTTTCCCTCTGCCTGCTTCTCCCGGAGCAAAGGGCTCTGGCAGCAGCACCTTCCTGGGCTGGCAGGGAACACAGCCAGGGCGCTGCTACCTCTTCATTAACTCCATCACAGCACTTCGAATTAGGACATGCAAGACCTTGTTCACCAGCTGCTCTCAAGCACCCCTGTAATGAAATTCAAGGTTTTCAACGGCATAAAAGCTGTCACAGCAGGAGTTTTGTGCTCTCGGCAGCTCTTGACGCCCGCCACAAATACACACGCTTGCTCACCTCTTGGTTTTCATCTCTTGAAGCCATAAGGGATAAATGTCACTGTCCTACCCAAATAAAAATCCCTCTGTGGAAGCTGGCTGCCTGAGACACCGCACAAGATGGGTGGTGTGTTAATGCTGGAGACGCCTGCCGGCACTGCCAGCCCCTCCACTCACCCTCTCTTCCCTAAAAATTGAACTAGTTTGTCAGCCTGTACTTATGCACCATGTAATTTGACAGGAATTCTATTGTAATTAGCACCCGCTAATCACTGCCAGCCACGTTAGTTAGCTAATTGTACCTTGGGCATTCAAAACCCAAGCAAACCCAAACCTCGTACATAATTTTGTTGAAATAGATGAAATAGCCAAATGTGTGTGTTCTTGCGAGGGATGTGGCTGGGGAGATGGTGACAGTGCTGGTGGCTCCTTCTGAGTCCTGCAGAAACATCTCCCCTGGGGACCTTCTGGACCTTCTCCACAGGTGCCATGACCTGAACCGGGCCAGGGTGTGGATGGGGCTCTGTAAGCAGGCAGGGGCACGGTGAGCTTTGCAGGACTGGTGCAAGAAATCCCCAGGGTCAGAGAGCTCCGGAGGCAAAACTGAAAGCAGGAGCCCTTGACAGATGGGCCAAGCCGAGGAGGTATTTGGCATTTCCAGCTAGGGGAAATGATCTTGTTCCGTTTTTTTTTCTTTTATTCTGTTTTTAACACTTATTTCTTTGCAGTTAAAGAAACAGGGAGTGCCATCACCCGGGGCTGTGCAGCAGCCTTTCCTCCATGGAGGCAGAATAACCTAGCTCTCTTTGATTTCCATTATGCTTTCCAGTGGATCTGAGATGTAATTAATTAATTGATTTTTGCTGCCAGTCCCCTAATTAACAGTAAATAAAAATTCATGCCAGGGTTAATAGCTTTAAAGGTTGGAGGCAGGAGCTTCTGGTGCTCAGGTCTGTTGCCCGTTGAGCAGTGCATTTGGGTTATATTCCCTGCCATGCTTTTAATTCCTAATCAATTGAAAGTTAATTTTGTTCTTAACTGAAAGACAGCCAGAAATGGGTTACTGTTACACAACTGGTTTTGTTTTATGGCCTTACAGGGCAATGTTCACAACAGTAATAGCACCACTGGGCAAACTGGGATAGCGTGGCAAGGACACGATCCTGGTGTAATACGGTCCCCAAATCAGTGGGATTTATACCTTGTGCTCCCAATGCTTCCCATAAATGCTGCACTCTTTGCTCTTTAGTGCACTGGAAAATTACCAACACTTAGTATTTGTATGATGTTTTGAGGCTCTGAAGTGCTGGTTAATTTTATGTGTGGCCAGTGGAATTTTACAAAAAGGTCAGGTTGTTTTTTATCCATTATCTCTTACTAGACAATAAAATCACAAACTAGACAGAATTATTGAAAATATTGCTTTATGTGTTTCTATAATGAATTCTCTGAACCATCTCATTTCCTCTCTGGAGCAGGAATGTTAAAATGCCTCAGACTTCGACTGAACCTGGGAAAGGTGGGCTCCTGGATTTTGGTGACCTACTAAACCTTTAAAAATATCCTCGTGTAAATGATGAGAAAAATTATAAACATCCTCAAGTTGTCTGAAAAAAATGGAAGAGAAATAAGAAAGAGAGTTTCCATCTGACTGTTGCTTTCACTTTTATGCCCCTGTGGCTTTTTTTCTCAACATCTTCCCATCCTGGACATACATGGTGCAATCCTAAAGTGTATCAGGGAAACATTCAGAGCCAACATCGTGAGCAGTGAAACATGGCCCTGTTTGACAAAAATGAGGTTTAATAAAGACCTCTGCAGGGTGGCTATTAGATGGTGTATTTACATTCTTTTCTGTCAATGAAGAACTTAGTTTATGAAGGGGGATTGAAGCAGTTCAGGTAGAAATGTGTATGTCCAAGGCAATCACCCTGTAATTCCAATTGTTCGTTGTGTTTGGGCAATCCCCTGAGAACATCAACAGGGCTTTCCCTTCTCCTTCTCCTAGCTGTTGTTAGCAGTACTGTCCTCCTGAAATACGGAAACGTTCATCTTCGTCATTTCTCTTCCATTTTCCACTGCCTTCCGTTCTCACTTGCCCTCATGCGACCAGAGTGTGAGCAGCTGTGCAGCTGCTGTGCTGCGCCTCAGTGCCCTCCAGGTGCCAGGGCTCAAACTGGTGACATGGTGCCATCAATGGGGAAATCGAGCTAAAATCCCTGCTCCTGTCTCTTCTTTGTGTCTGTGTTTGGGCATTTGCAGCACTGAGCAGTCTGGAAAGAGAAAGGAGTAAAAAAAAGGCAATTTCAAATAAATGCATTAAATACATTTTTTTCCATTCCATGCCTCCTAGGCTTTAAAATATTATGGGTATTTTTTAAGCTACAAGGTGGTGCAAGTTGCAAGGTGTTCACCAGAGCATAGCATGCTCTGTCTCAGTTGGGATCGCTATAGCTAATCCCTGAGCATTCAACTCTGATTTTATCTTTTTGTTATCAACTTTGTTCTTTGATCCAACTGGAGTATCAGTTCCATTCTCTTCCTTTAATGATCTGCTGCTCATTTGCCTCTCTGCTCAAATCCCATGCTCTGGATACTGCCAGCCTTTAGCCCTGGCCACACTAATACATAATGCAGATGATAAAAGCCAGTGTAACAGAAAGGAGGTCCCAGGGAGAATACAAACCATGACAAAATAAGAAGGAAGCAGATGGTTAGGTATTAAACTGCAGTAATAAAATAACATCTGGCGGAATATCACACACATGCACTGATGCCCATCTGAGGAGTGCACTGATTTAAGTAATATGTTTCTCATTTTGGTGCAATTAACACCAAAATTTGCATAGCAAACAGTGGCAGAGCACACAGAAACTTCTTTTGAAAAATGAAGTCCAAACATGTCTTTCCTACAAGGAGACTGGGCATAGCAGATGCTGATGGATTTCTATACTGTGGTGTAAAGCAATTACGGAGTCATACCTTCCTGCTGGCCAGAGAACCCATTACTCTGTTTACATGCAGCCTGGCAGATGTACTTGTTTGCAGGGCTGGAAATTAAAAGATAAAGGGGGAATAGGACCTGACCACGTGGAACATCACTCCTGCCCGCGCTGTAGAGAGAAGGATGCTGTACGGACTAGGCAGATCCTTAAAACCCTGCGGAGGTAAATCTGACTGCTTCAGTTCCTCTCCCGAATCTCCCTTTATGCAAGCTAGGGAAAGAGAAACCTTGGGGCTGGGTTTTTCAAAGGAAGTTGGAGGGAAGATGAAATCCCTGCGTGGTTTAACAAGCCACAGGCAGCACCAGATGCCCTGCAGGCAGGGAGGTGCTGCCTGCACAAGCCCTGGCCTGCCCACAAACGGAGCCCAGGGCCGGCCCAGCCTGATGAAAAAATCTTTAATTTGTGTTGCTGAGCACGTTGGGATGCTGAGGAAGGGGTGTGCTGGGAAAGCTGCTGCTGGGGGCACTGGGGAGCTGCAGGGTGGTCGGGACAGGGCTGACATCAGCGCAGAGGTGGTTTGAGCTGTGCTCTGCTTGGCCGTGAGCACAGAATGGAGCTGTTCCATGCAGAAGCCCTTCACCAGCAGCTCTCACAGCACCTCGGTGACCGAGGGCACATGGATATTGTAATGGGGGATGGAGGGAGCTGTGTGAGGGCTCCCAGTGGGACCCTCCGGCTGTAGACCCCTACCCAGCCTGGGGGACAGCCTCAGCCACCTGCTCACCCCACTCTCCACGGGACAGGAGTATTTGCAGTTCAGAGATGCAGAGCTACTGCATCCCCTGCATGCTGGGAGCGGTGTCTGCAGCACTTTGGGATTTTGCCTTTCTCCACAGCAGGGTGCGGAGTGTGAACCTTCCCGAGGGGCTTCAGCAGAAGCACACGGAACTGCCCTGTGGAAGCACCTGATAAAGTCAGTGGTTCATTCATCAAGAGCCCATGCAATTAACAGCAGGCTGCAGGCAGGAGATTGCCAGCGTGTGACAGAACAGATGCCCTGTGCTCTGCTCCAGCCAAGGAAGCACTGGATTTCCACTGCTGGGGGCCGGGCCACACTGCAGCCTGGCGTGCATTTCAGCATAAATGACACTTCCTCTGGGAAACTTCCAGTCTAGCTTGGAATAAAAGCAGCTTTGTTTTGGAATTCCCTAGGAAGTAGAGTTGTGAAAGAGAAAAGCATGGGAAAAGCTTAGCCTCCATCTACCTGCTTGTCCCTAGCAGGAGGGAGGTGGGTGGCAAACGTTTGTCCTCAGCTCTGGCATCCAGACAGATTTGACCATCTGAGCTGGGCCTGGCTGCTGGAAAATCCCATACACTGAATTTTCTCACTGTAATTGGCTTTTGTGTTGTCCCAGCATGCTGGAGCTGGCATTACCTGCCTTTGCAGGGCAGACAGGCTGGCCAAACAGCAGCAGTATTCCAGGGAAGGGAAAGTGTATTCCTTTCTGTTTTGGTGTGTTCAGTGAAAGGACTGATCTTGCTTCTTTTGAAAATGATGACAATAGTCCCATTGATTTCCTTAGAAGAAAGGAGTGGGAACATGTCTAAAGTTCTTCTTCTTTCAACAAAATGGAATAAAAGGGACGCTTTCAACACACCTTTATTCCAATTCCTCCTGCCTTTTGTGTAGGGGTTATCTGCTGGAAGTCTGCATCGCCCCATGCACAGAGAGATCCAGATTTTGACATGAGCCCTGAATGCCATCACATTTTAAGTGAGAATGCAGTGATTTACTTCCATCAGTACAGCGTTTAGATCATGTGGTATCTACCTTCCTATGACAATCTGTACAAGGAATAATAAGGATGCTTTCCTGGTAGCAGATCTAGGACACTAACAGAAAAAGCTGAGAGGTGAAAGCTAGAGGGGTATTTATGGGTGAAGCTAGAGGGGTATTTATGAGTGGAAATAGTTACTTATATTGACAAAAATATGCACCACCTCAGCATCTCTGAGGAATAAAAGGCAGAATTTTGCAGTTTTAGGGACTGTGATGTTAACAGCAAGCTTATTGCAGCAGTTAATTGTCTTGAAATCTGATTTCCAAAGGCAGCAGCCTTAATTTCATTTGTTCTTTGCTGGGGATCCCATGGGAGTGTGAGCTTCAGTCTCCAATAAATCAGGAGAGCAACATGCACTGTGGGCTGACTCTGGGGCTCGCTGGGAATCTCTTTCCTCCTCACTGGGCTTTGGGTGGAGTCTTTAATTCTAAAATGGTTAGAATAGCCTTAATTTTTATTTCTAAGGAAGTAATGCTGCCAAAACCAGGAAATGACTGAGAGCTCTGCACTTTGCCTGCTCCTGCCCCCAGACCACCTCCTCCCTCCTCCAAACTGCAGAGTCCTCGGGGACATGGCAACTTTGACCTCTGAGAACCAGTGTTCACAGGGTATCGTGGTGCCAGGTATTCCCAAAACACCTGGCTGCACAAGCAGAGCCACTGAGAACAAGCCAACATCCTTCCCTGGATAGCTCCAACCAAATCTGTACAAGCGAATCCGTGACCCAGGGACCCCTGGAGTCAACGGGCTCTTTTGCCTGCAGAACCTCACACTGAGCACTTAACCTTTACTTTTGCTGCGTTTCTGCTGGGTTTAACCATTCCACTGCGGTGCAAAATGGGGCTCTGATGGTGCCTGAGGAGCAGGTGGAGGGGTTGATGTGGAAACATTTGCAGAAAAACCGCCTGTTCCAGCTAGTTTTACCAGCATTTTGCATTTCCCTGAGTTACTTTCTGAAGATGGTTTAATTTCCTATGTGATGCCTGTATTTTGCTTGCATTTCTTCTCTTCAGCCCCCCTTCAATGATATTCTGGTGTCTGCCTTCCCAACAGTAATAATAGCTGCAATATATTTAATAGCTACCCACCGCCAGCCTCTCTCAGCCTTCTCCGTGGATTCCCCAAGGTACCAGCTGCATAATGCATTTCCCAGCTAGAAATCAGACCTCGCCAGGATCTGCCCTCTTGAAAAAAACTCCTTCCTGGCAGGTTCCCCAGCTCTGTGGGAATTAACAGTGTGTGCAGAGGCACACAGAGGTGGTTTCCTTTCTCTGTTTGGGTGTGAAGTACAAGGCTTGGAGCTGCATCAGCCGCTGCAGACAAACGAGGCCGCCCTGCACCCAAAGCAGTGCCAAAACTGCATCCTCCCTGCAGAGTCCCTGACAGGACACGCCATCCTGCCCCGGCCACCCCAGCCACTGAGGAGCGGAGCTGCAGGGATGGAGCTGGGCGACGGGAGAGACATTTTGGTATGAGAAACAGGAAAATGCAGAAAACAGTGTAGCAAGAGCCTAACTGCAGAAAATCTGTGAAATATTCCCAGAACTAACTAACCCAGGCTGACCTGTCGAAGGCCCTGGTCTGACCAGATTTGCACTCTATCCTAAAAAAATTGCTGGATGTGAGGGCCATGGGGAGAGTTACATTTACCTTAAATTTTAATTTCTTCAGGAAGAAGCAACTAATTTCATTGTTTATTTGGCTTTCTATACAAGCAAAGAATCATTTAAAGCAATTTGCTCGTACGAATTTCTGCACCTCCTGGTGTCGTTCAGGACAGGCTTGTTCTCAGAGGAGAAACTCATCAAATGACTTGATGAAGGTTTAATAAAAAAAAAAAGGAAAAAAAAAAGGCCATGGTAGAGCTGGGAAATGAACCCAGGAATGTTGACTTTGAACTACATGAAACCAGTTGCACTACAGTAGCATACTTGGTAGTTTTGCTTGGTTTCCAGCCACAGCTTTAAAGTTCGGCCAACAAAGTTAAGAAGTCAGGAAGGGGGTAATTTTTATTCTTCAGATGAGAAGACTGAGAAATCTAAAAGCCTGGTGCTCACAATAACTTATTATTGCTCTTTATTTGATGGAGTGACTCATATAGCACAAAGCTTCAGGAGCAGGTTTGGGGAAAGCTATAGCTGAAAACACAGCCAGCTGTAAAAAGCTAGCCATTTCCTACACAGCATCTACTTCAAAAGAATAAAATAGATGTCTTCTCTTTTCTGTCCAAAAAGTCACTGCAGAAGCAGCTTTCTTTTGTTATCTCCCAATAAATGTGTCTCTGTAATAGTGGAATTTACTGCTGGGGGTGTGTGTTTCTCACTGCTGCTTCCCCTTACAAAGGAGCTAATCTGTCTTGTGCTGGGAGAAGGCAAATGATGTCATGTTTCCTGTATTTCAGCCTACTTTCCAGCTGCTGCAGAAAGGCAGGGCTCTAGGTAAACACTTCACTCTGCAAGGGCAGAGCGGGAGCCGCTGCCTCCGCCGGGCCGGGCTGGGTCGGTGCCGCAGGAGCAGGGTGATGCTCGTGGCATTTCTGGCACCTCCACGCCAGCCTGGCTTGGCTTTTCCCACTGCTTCCCCCTCGATGGGCAGCCCGAGCAGCCGGGATGAACGGCAGGCAGCACTCCCAGCCCCCGTGCCCTGCTCTGCTGGGGCTGCGAGCTCGGCAAGTCGGGGCACTCTGCCTTGGCACGGCCCCGTGCCCAGAGTTCGCAGAGCACCGCCTGAACCAGTTCTCCTTCCAGCCAGAGAGCCCTTGACATTTATTAAGGCTAAATTCACTCTCACATTTTAATCAATGAGATGGAAAAACAACAAAACAGGAATACATAAGCAAGTCTGACTTTTTTTTTTTTTTTTTTTCTTTTTTTTTTTCCCTTTCTATCAGCAGTCTAACAAGCCCAGGATAACAGCCGCCTGCTTGCCGGCTTCGCCCAGGCAATTATCACCAATGCAGATTGAATAATTGCGCACGCAGAGGCCCGTCGGGTACCTGCCGCACGCGGTGACTCGGACCGTGCCCGTGTCCGTGCCCGTGCC
>VWPU01017638.1:91011-174016 GCA_013398955.1 Callaeas wilsoni
CCGTGTCCGTGTCCGTGTCCGTGTCCGTGTCCGTGCCCGTGCCCGTGTCCGTGTCCGTGCCCGTGTCCGTGTCCGTGCCCGTGCCCGTGCCCGTGTCCGCGGAGTGCTGCTGGCCAGGGCACCACGGTCCCGCAGCCCTCCAGCCCTCCAGGGAGCTCCCCGGCGTTCCGGGACGTTCCGCTGGGGCCGGGGGGGTGGCAGGTTCTGCAGGTTTTCCACTGACCCCGCTCCAGGGGCGGTGCTGGAAGGAGGGTGCAGTCCCAAGCGTGGCTTTTCCCCGCGGACAGCAGACCTTCGTGTCTGGATTTACCCCCAGCGGTGCTGTCCCTTCCCCAGTATTGCTGCCTTGCAGCCCCACGGCTCTGCTGCCTGCAGTTTTCCACTCTGTAATTCTGTCCTTTGCACCAGCAGAATATGACTTTCTTCATATATTATACCTTGAGTGCAATACAAGAAAATAAAAATGAGTAACAGCTTGTTTCCCAGCCCTGGATGGAGCAAAAATTTTGATGAATGGGCAGACTACTTGCATGAAAAAGAGCATGAATAATTTGTAATGAATAATATTCAAGTGTTACCTTTTTTTTCCACTCATAAATTGCTTGCAAATTTTTTCCCCCCCCGAGCTGTTAGTCACCAGAGCAAATACAGAGCAGCTTGTTGGAAGCATTTGTTTTCTGCTGCTCTGAGCTGTGGTTAGATGTGCTGGTCACTCTGATGGATAGGGAAACTCACCCTGGCATGTTTTTTCAGTTGACACTCCGTGATTCCCAGGGCTTTGCATATATTTTTTGTCACAAGCAATGGCAGATGCTGAAAAAGCTGTTTGTTTGCTACTGTAAGTAATTTATAAATTATTGCTTCCACAGGTCTCAACCAATACTGGAGCTTGACAGAGATCTGGGTTAAGAATGAATTATTTTATGAAAAATATATGTAGATCTTTATGCTGCTGGAGAGGCACAGTTCACCATTTCCCCCCATTTTTCTGGAGTTTTGCTGTTAAAAAATAACACCCCTATATTTGTGGAGAAGTTTTGTGGAGGTAGAGGGTGAAGAAGAGAGTGGTGGAGCATAGGTGAGGTATTCCTTGCCTCTGGGACTATTTGTCCTGGTTTTATTAATACAGCAGGCTGCCTCTTCTGACTTGCTCCCACGTGGAACTGCTGGGAGTTTGATTCCATCCTTCCACTCCCCTGCCTGTCATCAGCTTTGGGGAGGGACACAGGGTGTCCCCCAGGGATGAGCTCTGTCTCTCCCACATTTTCACCTTTCCTCCCACCAGGCCAGCGTGGGACAGGCTGTAAGGCGGGTCTGCAGCGGGGACAGGCTGTGGGGAGGTGGGAGAGGTGTCCCCACTCTGTCCCCCTGTCCCTGTGCAGAGGTCAGCCCCTGACCGGTGGATAGTTCTTTGCACGAGCTGCACCTCACCTGACAGTTTTCACTTTGAAGTTCGGATGGTTCTGAAGGAAACCTGTGCACACCTGTGTAACCCTGCCCTGCCCTGCCCTGGCTTCTCTGGGTAACCTGAGGCCAGGAGAGGGTAAGAAATGTGCCAGGGGTTGCAGTGTCCTGACCAAGCTGCCCTGCTCCTTTTTCTAGGCATCATGTGGACACTGCAGTCTAAGTTATTTTGGGATCTCTCCCCCACCTCTCCCATTTTCTAGTCCTTTTCCACTGACCTCTTCTACTCCGCTGAGATACTTCCATGTTTTCTTTTTTGCTTGAACTCCAAGCAGTATGAAGGAACGACCTCTCTTCCACGTACATGATTGCATTTTAAACTTTAATAGCTTCCATACCCTTTTCTAGGAGGTGCTCTGCTCAGCTGAAGGTCCGTACATTGCATTCACATTTAGGGAGCAGCCAGAAGATGATGGCAAAGTACAGTTTCTGTATCAGATCTTCTTCTGCATGATGGACGCTTCAAATTTAAGCTATACTTCCTTCTAAGCTGAACATATGTGAGGTTGAGGTTCATCTGATAGAGTATTTATTGACATTATGCAGCTGTAAAGAGATCTGGTTTGCCTATGAAAAAATTGGAGCGTAATGTAGTTAATGCTAATTTAGAGATATCTTAATAATGCACAGCAATTTCTTAATAGATGCCAAGAGAATAGGCTTAAGGGGAGATAGGGAAACACACCCACAGACCTGCTTTTGCTCTGTCACAATCCGTCCTCTGAAGTGCAGAGGAATGTTTGATTTCTGGGTGGATGTGTGTGTCTGGCAGTGGAAACCAAAGCAATCGAGATTACAACAGTTCTGCTTATTCTAAACTGGATATGTGGTTTTTTGCATGTTCTGGGTTTAATGATTGTTTTCCTCTTAGCACCTCGTTACTGATCATGGCCTCTCTCAGACTACGGGGAGATGGCTTGGATACACGAGGAATGACCTGGGAAGAGTGGCTGGTTAACATGGATCCCAGGACAGCGAAGTTAGAGTCCAGATTTCTTCCTGGTTGTGAGAAACGCGATTAGCTCCTGAGTGGATAGCTCTGTAATGAACTTTGATGTTATGAACTTTGGTGTGACAGTAGCTGTTCAAAGGGGGTGGAGAAAAGGATGTGTGAGAAGTCTGCAAAAATCAGAATAAGGGCTTTTAGATTATAGATGTTGTCTTTTACTCTCTTGGTAGAGTTGTTTCTACTCAGAGGCAATTAACGATATACAGGACAGGGATGAGCTGGCATCCAACGTGCAGTGGATGAAACACTGGAGAGGTGAGCTGGTCCCCTCAAACCCCTCCAGACCACCTCTACGAAGTATCTGGCCTTGCTTCCAGCCCCAGCTGAGCTCAGTGGCATCCCAGCCCTCACCAGCAGCCCACTGCTGCTTCTCCTTTTCCAGCTGTTCCCTGAGTACGTCAAGCGGTTCAGCCTCTCGGGGTTGCTTTTGCTGTAAATCCAGCCGGGAGGGCGTGTTGGGGTGGGAAGCGAGGACATGAGCCGCAGCCCCACCTCGCAGTGTGAAAGCCTAGTGCAGGGTTAGCGGCAGCAAATGGCTCTCTGTGGCCTCTGCTTCCTCTGCCACGGGAGCTGGCATTGTGCAGCCTTGAACAGACAACTGATTCCCACCACCGGGGAAATGCCCTGCTAGCACCGCACACATCCTCAGCCCGGCGGGGCAGGAAGAAACGAGGAACTGATACAAGATTTAAAGACACACAGCCCTACAGCAGGGATGTGGGACATGGATTCTGAGTGGGAATGGAGTAATTTGCCTGTTTGGCTGGATTCTTTGCAACTATTTTTTTTTTTTAATGCAAGCATTCAATACTACTGATGTTTTTTCATAATTTCGAAACACTTTTACTTCTTTTTTTCCTCTGCAAACTGGAAAGCAGAAAAGCTGAGTCTCCCCTCGAGAAGACATTTCCCAGGTGTTCTGCCATGTGATCCTGGTATCTCTCATTGCTGGAGGAGCTCCTGTGTCACTCCTAGGCCTGGATGAGGATGACATTCCTCCAGTGGCATTGCTACAGAGAAGGCAAACTCCCCGCTCAGTGTTTGCTGCAGAACAAGTAAATCCTCTCTGTTTGGAAGCATCCCTGTCTGCACTGAGACCTTGCCTTTGAAAGGTGATAATGTGGAAAACATCCTGCTACATTTTGCAATGAAGATCTGTTTGCATTTGTTATCTGGGAGCCGTCCATCATTTCTAACACCCTGACTTCTGGGTGACTCTTCCGGGCTTCTCTCTGGCACTGTGTGCCAGCTGTGTGCCAATAATCTTGGATGACAGTTATGGAGGTCTAAATTCATCCCTCATTTCTGTTATATATTGCCTGTGATTTAAAGCCACTTAAATATATATTGCCTGGGATATAAAGTCACTTAATTGTCTTGTTCCTCATCTGTAACATAATACTGCCTTTTTCCTCGCTGTCATCTGCCTGCTCTCTGTGGATCAGATGGTGGTCCAGGCAGAGCTCTCTTGGGTGCAGGTGTCTCAGCAGACTCTTTGGAACCAATAAAGTACTTTAGGTGATTAACTTCTGCATTTGGAACTAAAGATATTTCAGCTTCCCCCAGTTCACTGACTTCACCGATTTTGTGAGAATCTTGGCTCCTGAGTTCTCTGGATGTTATTGGGGGTTTTTGTCTTGTCTTTTAAAAGAACATCACTAGCACCAGTGCAAAAAAAGATCCTGAGAGAGATGTCCCCAGATGGCTGGAATCTGCTATTTCTTCAAATACAAATAAATTTAGGCTGATACCATGATTTTCCCCAGGCTCAACTCATCAGTCTTGTGCATGGGGATGGACCTGTGCAGAACCAGCAGTGGAGCCAAGAGAGGAGCTGCTTTTTCTGCTCTGGCTTGGAGCAGCGAGTCCCTTGGAGCTGATGCTGTTCATACAAAAACTGAGTCTCAGCAGTTTCCTTTGGACAGACCACTGCTGTAGAGTTTGTGTCTTAATAAATATTTTTCTGTCGTTAACCTGCTGCCACAACGCATATATTAGGTATTAAGAAATTCCATCTGGGAAAAGTGATATATACATATTTAATGGAAATATTTTAAAGCCCAGAAAAGTCAAACCTCTCTGTTCAGGTGTCCCTCTGTGTGCTCCAAAACAGCCACAAGAGTTAAAGCAAGTAATGTACATGTGATGTCCTGTATTAAAGGAGCTACATTCATATCTTCCATTCTCAGCCTCCACCTCCTCCCGTACAATTTACAGTCTAGACTCTTCAAAAATGCCTTGTTACTGGTTGGCTTTCTTTTTCCTGTGGGGAAAGGGCACTTGTGAGACAATGCTCTCAACTGGAGATTACACAGTTGCATGTTGGTGCATGATAACAGGAGAGGTTCCAGCAAGCCCCAGTATGAAATAAACTGCAGAGGCAGAAATTGCATATGATTAAACCTTTGATGGTGGGCTGTTAGGAATTCCCAGTGCAGGGTGCCATGCTGCCTTTTACATCAGCCCTTACAAGAGCACTCCCAGACTCGTTGGCTCCAAGGGGTTAATTATACATTATGGATTAAAACAATGAAGGATGCTTGTTAATACTCAAATCACTGCACAGCAAGCCTGGGTGACTCCCTCACTGCTGCTGCCAATTTGCAACACTCACCTGGGGCAAGACAGGAAAAGCTTGTCATTTCTCACCCCTTCCACTCTCTTTCTCTCCTCTTTGCTGGTTTCTTTTTTCCCATCTGCAACATCAATTTGCTTGTCAAGGTAGGTGACAAGTGAAAAGCCTACCTGATTATTGAAATCGTAAGGTCAAAAGCAATTGAATCCATCTGCCATGGGTGGCAATTTACAGCCAATGCTGACCCAGGCATGCACAGATGAGGGGCAGGTGAGGCAGGCAGGGGAGTCCTGATGGGAGTGATAAAGCAGGGCCTGATAAAGAGGGTCAGGGAGGAGGCTCTGCTTCTTTTCTGGGGGATGAGGTGCCTTGTCCCTTGGTTTTCAGTCAAAGCGTGGGCTGAGGAAGCTGGGTGGTATCCTCTGAGGCACCAAGGAGCTGCTGATTGTTGTCCCCTCCATTTGCTGTTCTGACTCCAGAAGCTTGAGTGCCTTTTATCTGCCAGAAACCAGCACCAACATCAGAGAGGTAAGCTGAGATAATGTGTCTGTCTAAATGTTCGATACCAAATGGAGATGTTATGCTATGAGGAGCACTTCTAGAACTTCAGAGGTCTCTCTTGTTGCAGGAGACTTTAACAAGCTGAGTTAACCGTAAACCATAGGACAAAGTTATTCTTTCAGCAGTTGCAGGCTTTGCCTTTTTGCTCTTCTAAATAACAGCTGGAATAAAATGAAGCTCTAGAGACTACTCTCAGCTTCCTTTCCTGCTCTGGGTGAAACCCACCCCACTGTATGATCACAAATTCGAGCTTGTACTCTCTGTTTATCCTGATAAGCTTTCCTGCCTTCAGCCTGAAGGTGCCAGCTTGTCTCAGTTTAGTGAGGCCCCCTAAACCCTCACTCCAACAGGCTTTGCACTGGCTAGCTCTGGGATGCTCCGCATGAAGCTGGAGTTGAGCTGTTGAGTCATGTAGAAAACCTTGGTAAGCAAATGTTGCATGCAAGGCTTTTCCTTTTGTTTGCCTTAGAATGGTGTGAGATTTGTCTGGAACCCTCCTGCCCTGGTCCTGGGGAGCCCCTCTGCTGTCAGTGTGTGGGAGGCTGCTGCTCGTGCTGATGTCTGCTGGCTCTGAGCAGGAGGGATTTTCCTTATGCAGTTTACAGAATGGCTCTGTATTGGTGCCTGTGTGGCTCCAGCGAGAGTGACTCGAGTGCCAGTGTGTGAGGATCCCAGGGACTAGCTGGGGAGCAAGAATTAATCTTCTGGAAGTTGAGCTAATTGAGCGGTGATGGTGTTTCTGTGTCCACATCCCCATGCAGCAACTAATCCCTGAAAACCCTGACAGGGCCTGTCTTGCAGTCGTTTTCCAGACTAAAGGAATGCTTGATGGCTTAAGGAAGGGGAAAAAACAGTAACAACAAAAACACCCAACTGGGGGGCAGCATATAGTAAATAAGACTTTGACCTTATCTGAAGTATTTCTGTGCACTGAATCTAGCCAAGGACTCTTGAATAAAACAAACCTGAAGTTTCTAGGCCAAGTAGGTTTTGAGATATGGCGCCACGATAAATTGTTAGAGGAATATTTCAAAGGCTGAATTGCACCTCATTTTTCAAAGTCTCATATCTCACAAACACCTTGTCTGCTCTGCCACAAACTTTGTCAATAAACTAACCCCTGACTACTGATTGTGTATGCGAAGCTGTGGGCAAAAAAAGCCGCATGAATCTTCACTCTCACATTAAACACCTCCCTTCCAGGATACACCCCCTCCTCCCCTAAATATTGGTGGAGCTTTTGGGGTTACTTTAAAAAAAAATAAATCTGTGAATCCCAAACTGGTTAGTGCTGACTGGAAAGGCACAGAGCTGGCTATTTTCAAGTTCTTTATTATAGGGAGCTTGGAGAAATAGGAAGTTTGAAACTAAGTACTTGAAGATATCTTTATATTGTGCATGAACACCAGGAAAGTAAAAGTACAGCAAAGGAAAAAGCAAGGGGATTTGAGGCAGGAGCAATGAGTAAGTCTAGGGCTTAGTGTCATCTTCCATAACTGTTACCCATAATTATTAATCTCAGGGCATTATAGCTCTCTGGCAAATGCATTTTTGGAAGAAGGGGTTTTCTTGATAAATCTGTGCTTCTGTTTCGGAGGTGTGGATAAACACATTTTTGTTTGTTTTTCCCCATTTGTACACTTGCAATGACAAGCCTTTTCCAGTATCTGCCTTTGTATCCATAGGGGAGTTATTAATTACACTGGCACCACTCTCCAGTAGCAATGGGACAATGACCCTGTATTCCTAGTAATTTATTGCATGATATTATAAGAATTCAAGTTATTTAATAACAGACTAAAGAAACTTTGCATGTCTATGTTTATTATTTCTTTTAGCACGGCTTGCTTCTACTCATCCTTTGGCTCCTAAGAAAATACAGGAATCATAGATTTTAGTTTTCTTTATAGCTAGACCCTGCCTGGAGCCCCTCAGTTTTTCAGGGATAAAAATTTCCATTAAGTACGACAAAATTAAGTTTCTCAGACTTAGGTATTTAATCCACATTCTTCTGTATGTGACACTTGTAATAAATTTACAGCGAAATCATTGAGGAAATACCCACTTCACTGAAATGTGAAGGAGGAATTTGGGATGTTCTCTTTTAAGATCTCAGTAATCTGCTCATATGTTTAAAGTCAACATTTCTAAAGAAACAAAGTTACTGAGTTGCGGAAGTGTTTTCATGTCCAATTATTTCAGCACTTGAGTTAACTCTCAAATCGAAATCCTATCCATCCTCATTATACAGATATAATCAATATCAGTAATTTAGAAGTTAGGGAATATCTTCATTAATATCCCCTGTTAAGTAGGCTTTAAAAGTCATTGCATTATTATCCAGCTATTATTTTGTCACAGTATGAGATTTAAAAGTAATTTTTTGGTGTGCTGCTATGCCTTTGCTAACCTATACCAAGCTGATAAACACCCAAGAAATCAGTGAATAAACAAGCACCATTTAAAATGCCTTTTTTATCAGACTTTTTTTTCCAAGCTGCTGCCTAATAGCAGCACTTCTGAGAAGAGCCATCACTCTGCATTTATTTAAAATACTATCATGCTTTTTTCTCTCTTTTTAATGTATGTTTCCTTTGCTCCCAGCTGAAGCTGCTGGGCTAGCCCTGTCACTGCTGATCCTCTCGGTGGTGCTCCGGGTGTGGAGGTGGGACACAAATGCCAGTTGCTGGAGAGGCTGTGCAGCAGATCCAGGCTATAAAACCACGTTGGTGGGCAATGCCTGTTCAGGAGCTGGGCTGAAATAAATGTGTGGGTGCTCAGAGGTCAGAGATCTCCTCTGTGTTGTTGTTGCAGGGCTAGAAGTGAAAATCATGGGGAAGGAGAGGGGGAAAATTGCTGATGAGGGCTTTGACCAGCACACTGGGGTTTGCTGCTTCCACCCCAAAACTCCCTTCTGGTTCCCCTTGGGCTGCAACAGTCACAGAGTGACCATATGAGGTACCAGAGGGGACAATGCTGGCAGGGTGTGTCTGGAATCTTGTGTGGGAAACTGTCCTACACTGCTGAGATCCGAAGAAATCCCTGATGGAGTGAGTGTGGTTTTCAGGGAAAGCCCTGCATGGGTGGGGCTCCACTGATGGCCCCATCCATCACAAGTCACGGCTCTTATCTCTGCAGTGCATAAGAGATATGGTTTATGAAAAAGCTCTAGGTGATTATTTGTTTTTCTTCTCCTCTGCATATGTGTCAGGAGTTGCTTGGAGCAAGCTTTGTGTTTGTTGGTGGCATGTGAAACAGTATCTTCCAGGAAACTTCAGAAATATTTTATGAAGTGTAGTAATAAAAATATCCATGTGGTACAGCCCATGCAAAATAACACTTTTGGCTTGGAGCAGCGTATGCAGTTTCTGTAGCGCACAATGCTTCCACAAGAAACACTTGCAGATGGATTTCATCTCCCTGGTATTTTAATATCCATTACTCAACCCCAGAAAGCTTTCCTGGGGTGGGTGTAGAAGCAGTTATCTGCGACAGACCCTTCCAGCTCGGATCAGGGCTGGTTTGCACTCGGGCTGCCCCTGCCAGGTTGCATCCAGCTCAGTGCTCCTGGCTCTGCTCCTGGAGATCCCCCAGCAGCCAGGCTGATCCCATTAACTGGGGGCTGTGGGGCCCCTCTGCAGGGCTGGAGCTCCGGGGGCGGGGGTGCTCCTGATGGGATGTGCAGGGCTGTGGGAAAACTGCTCCGGGGTGGTGGGAAAATCCTGCAGGAGAGGCTTTGCTTCCTGGGAGGACTCTACCAGAGGGATGGTCTGGACCACCTTTGAAGAGGAAATTATTAGAATACACTCAAGATGTATCAGCTAATTAATGGAGCTCAGATACAGGGTTTGCTTTGTAGCTTCTGCTGCCGTGCTCTGTGAGGAGTTTGCTACACGCTCGATAAGGATCCTCCTGTGGCAGCAAGCACCAGCTCTTTCTGCTGGTCTTTTGAGGTCTATGAGGTTTGACAGGGTATGAGCAAGGCTAGTATGCCCAAAGGACAAACTGGGCAGTTGTTCAGGGTTGGCATTTCTAGATCTGATGAGGGATTGCATGCAAATTACCCCTAATAAATGTTAATTACTGGGAGAGTACATATTTTGCTTGATTCCTTTTTGGCAGCTTGTGCAACTGTGTTTTTATATACCTGGTACTTGAAACGTTTGATTTAAAAAATAATAATCCTCTGTAATTACAATGGCTTTATTAAAGGTTGCAGGGCTTATATGATCTCTGTAGTAAAACTTTATGAATTCTTCTATCTAGATAGTGATCTCCTGGCTCTTGCTCCAAACAGAGCAGTGCAGGGTTTGCTAACCACTCATTTATTTGCCAGCCTTTCCCAGTTTGGATCCCATGATTTCTAGTAACTGGAGATCATGAGGGCTGAATGTTTTTGCCCAGGATGTCTGTGGGTGGACGCCCAATTGTCAGCTTGACTTAGTCTTGATGGTGACAGTGGAGGTGACTTCCCTCTCTACAGCTCAGCTTCCCATGATTTGCCTCACGAGCAGCTGGGACATCAGCTGAGTTTGAGCCAAACTGCAGTGGAGGTTGCCCCTGGTCCTGGGCATGGCAAGGCAGTAAAGTGCATCCCCGAGATGCAAAGGCAGCGAGGACCTGCTGCTCGTGGTACCGGAAGCTCTAGTGGGTGCCAGGGTGCTGCTTCCAGCTCTGCCCTCATGATTTTTTGTGGCAATCCCAAGCCTTGGCTCTGCTGTAGGAGCTGGGATGACTCAGCTGGTCACACAAGAGGCCCCACAGTCCAAGTCCTTTTGTGCCCAGACTCAAAAGGATGACAAGGCTCAGGTTACCCTTCGGGGGATGGTTGCTGTACATCATCACCTCAGCATTGTGGGTGGGCAGGAAGAAGGTTCTGCCCTCAGGAAGGTTCTGCTCCCAGCCTTCCAGCACAGCCCCTTCTATAAAAACCTGTGCCCCAAACTTGCTGTCTTTCTGTTTGACTGTGTGACCTGAGAGCGCCCCAGCTGTGTTGGCTTAACCGGACTTATTTTTGTGGTCTGTTTGAGCAGTTATGTTTCCTTTTCATAACCCATCTGGAGGAACATCTGACTTTGTGAAGCTCTCTGTGGTGAGCTCGTCCTGGGCAGCTCTGCAGACAGGTCACGCGTTGTGTTTGGCAGCGCCGGCGATGATGAACATGCCAGCGACGGCAATTCAGAGCCCTTGTGCCCATTTCCACTGGAGCTACAATCACTGGCTCTGGGACAAGTTTCCTGTCCTGACTCATAGTTGCTGAGTCATTTTTAATTTTATCTCCTTTTGAAGGGAAATGGCACTTGGTCTCAGGTTTCTTTTGTTATTATTTTTAATGTATGGCAAGGTTTAATAGCTTTTGGTTCACACTTTATTTTTGCTATTAACACTCTTCCAGTTTCAGGCTGGCTGCTGCAACAGCACAATTGCATGTTGGGCTCTGAGCTGGGGTAACTTGTTGGAATAAATACTGGAGTGTTTTGATATAGCAGCTCTTGTCTGTCTTTGCTCATCTCTGGCCTATGATAGATAATCTGGGAAGATTTTTAAAACCTACAAAATGCATCCATCCCAAGCGTGCATTCAAAGGACTTTTTTCTTTCCCCTTAGCAGAAGCTTTTATATCCCTTATGGGCCTCTGTGCTTGTTAATCACACCAATGATTTTTTTTTTAAATTTTATTTTAGCAACACTGAGAACTTGTACGTTTGCTCTTAAAAGAATTACCCAGCTCATGCACGGGATCTTCTACATTCTTTATGACAGCACTGATAGTGAATGGACTTCTCTATTGCCAGTTGGATGGGAGAAAGCAGTAAAGCCCTGCTCAGATGAGTCTTGCCTGGGGATTTGGGGCACTGTATTTCCATGATGCTGTGTTACTGCCAGAGGATACAGTGCTGGAGCTCAGCAAGTGAGTGGAAACACTTTCTTGGTTCAATGAACCCTGCATCAGGCACATAAAGCTCAGTCGTTCCAGGAAGCCACCATGGAATTTACCTCTCTAGTTCGACATGGTGTATTTTTCAAATGGCGGTGGTTTTCTTCTTTTTGTTAGTGTTGGAGGCATAAGGCACTGGATTCTCACTCCCTTTGGGCTTGTAGCTGAGATAAGGTGTGCAGGTTTTACTGTTGCTCTCAGATAGTAGGTAAACTGCTCGAGATGCTTAAAATGGGAATATGCTAAGTATTCAGGAGTGAAGAGCCCTGAGCTCAAGGGAAAGTGCTTGGGAAGTGGAATAATTCAGCGAATGGCAGAGCCGGAGGCTGAACTCTGCCCCAGCTTTAGCGCAGAGCCGTGTGTGGGCAGGATGAGCAGCAATGGTGCCAAGAGCAGGTGGAGGGAAGCGCAGGCGGCAGCGGCCGAGGAACTAGAGAGGTAAATTCCATGAAGCCACCATGGAATTTACCTCTCTAGTTCGACATGGTGTATTTTTCAAATGGCGGTGGTTTTCTTCTTTTTGTTAGTGTTGGAGGCATAAGGCGCTGGATTCTCACTCCCTTTGGGCTTGTAGCTGAGATAAGGTGTGCAGGTTTTACTGTTGCTCTCAGATAGTAGGTAAACTGCTCGAGATGCTTAAAATGGGAATATGCTAAGTATTCAGGAGTGAAGAGCCCTGAGCTCAAGGGAAAGTGCTTGGGAAGTGGAATAATTCAGCGAATGGCAGAGCCGGAGGCTGAACTCTGCCCCAGCTTTAGCGCAGAGCCGTGTGTGGGCAGGATGAGCAGCAACGGTGCCGAGAGCAGGTGGAGGGAAGCGCAGGCGGCAGCGGCCGAGGTGAGGGCAGGTGGGGGTGAGAGGACAGTCTGGCTCCTTCCCGAGGGACTCGGGTGCCGCCCGGAGTGCCCGAAGTTGCTGGAAGCCTGGCGTGGCTGCCAGCTTGCCCCCGCCTTGCCCCAGAGAGGGGCCGGCGGCCGGAGGCCGGGCACGGCTGCCGCAGGTGGGAGCAGGGTGCGCCCTTCCCTGCGCGGATCTCCCGCTGCTGCTCAGCGCCTCCGGCAGCCGGGATCGCAGGGCTTTGGAAGGACCGTGCCTGCGATTTGCACAGCGCCTGGCTCCCGGCCAGCAGCAGCAGCAGCTTTTCTTTCCTGGCTAATCGCTGATAAAACAGGAAGACCTTGATCATCCCTTTTGACATGAATAACGATGTTATCTCCTGTGATGTATGACCCAGAGCCAGATAACGTCCTCTGGCAGGCCTTTTTTCTCATGAGATGTAAAATACAATGATTATGTTACAAGGGGGAGATAAAGTGGCACAATCTTCACTAGTTCAAATAACTAATTGAAGCAGGAACTAGTGGAAATGGCTTCCTTTGTTCCCCAGCCATTGTTGATATAACAGTGCTTATAATGAAAGCTGAAACTGTTGCCCTCTTTTTCTTTTTTTTCTTCTCTATTTTTTTCCCTTTTCAACTCAAGTGCCTTCAGTTGTGTTTCCCTCTCCCTGTTTCCCTGGGGGAGCTGAGGACAGCGGTGATTTCTAGCAAGGGGTCCTGTTTTCCAGCAAGTCTTGTGTGTGAGTGTTAGGAGGATGAAATCAATAAGTAGCGCTCATTCTTTGTCTCCCTAGAGGACTTTTGAGAACAGAAAAATTGAGACCAGTGCTCTCTAAACCATAATTACACTTTTTTATTTTATTTGCTTTCTTTTGGTTTTTTGTTTGGTTTGGTTTTTTTTTTGAAAGCAACAAACCTAATTACCTGGCAGGAATGGTGGCCAGGGGTATATTGGTATTTCAGTGAGTGTACAATGCTTACCACAATTGAGTTCAAATATTAAAAAAAACCCAATGAAACAACTCAGCCCTAAAGCAGGCTGGTGTAAAAAGCAGGAGGGGTGAGAGCAGAGTTTCACACAGGGAGTGGTGCTGCACAGTTATGGTACACAATGATTAAAGGTGTTGGGAGGTTGCAGAGCCTGGTTTGATCGCTAAAAAAGCTGTGATGCTCTTTCTCCCAGGTGGGGCAAATAAGCCTCTTTGAACCAAAACTGGCTTCAAATGTGAAACAAGAATTCCTTGCTTTAAAATTCCTGAACATATTCCTTAAAATGATTTAGTAATGCCCACACCACACAGAGGCCAGCATTAAATATGAGCTTGCTGTCGAAGGCTATCGGCTGCGGGTTTGCAGCTGTGGTGGGGGTTGCACTGCTGAGCAACAGGCTGTGCTCTGATGACTTGATAACCTGCACAGGTGAAGTCAATAGAGATGTATCCTGTGATGTGGCAGAGAGACACAGTTTTAGAGACCTGCTCACATTCCTAGATGACTGTACCAATTTCGTAATGAAATTAGACTCCTCATGATCCCATTACAGCATCAAAGGTCTACCTGATGTCTCTCAGAATCACTAAACTTTAATCTTATCAGCGTTCATTTTATGGCACTTTTGGCAAAATGTCTGATGTGTGTGATGCAGACTCATTCCAGCTCTTTGTCCTTGGATCGTAGATGCTGCAAAGCCAGAGGGTCTGCAGCTGGTTCTCCCTTCTATCTTGGGGTCCAGTCCTGTAAAGTTCAACTCCCACAGGCTCCCAGAGCTGCAGAGCCCAATAACCTTGCCTTGAGACCAAACAGGTGAGGAAAAGGTCACCCTCAGCTGTTTGAGTGCCTGGGATTTGCAAGGCATATGAAGGGCCCAAATTTGTATTTATTGATCGTAAGATGATTTGGGTTGGAAAGGACCTTAAAGATCAGAGTTCCAATCTCCCTGCTGTGGGCAAGGACACTTTCCACCAGACCAGGTGCTGGAAGCTGGTCCCATCCAGGCTGGCCTTGGTCGATGGCTGATTATAGTTACTTGAGTGCTGGGAAGATTTTGCTCACAGGTTATGTGTAATAGTGGAGCCTTTCATCTGACAGCTGGAGTCATGGCCTCCTTGGTGAGAGGTATTTTTGTCAGAGCTGTAGAAGGATGTTTTGACTTGCAGATTCCACCTCAGTTCATTTGCTTCCAGATACCCCTCTTGATGCACTTTCTTTGGATCCACCTAGGGGGGACCCCGGCAGTGCAAGCAGCAGCTCCCCATGAGCACGAGCTGCTTTGGCGTCCATCAGCCTCCCTGCTGCAGAGATTGTGCTGTTTGCTGTGCTGAAGCAGATGCAGGACAGGCCAAACTCTGAGTGGGTTCAAAACCTGTTTGCAGCTGAAGTTATGCTCCCAAAAAGCTGCAGAAGGAGTGTGAGGAAGCTCAGAGCTGGGCACCTGGGTGCTGTTTATGACTGAGCTGCTGTGTGACCTTGAGCAGCTCCCTGAACCTCTGAGTCACAGCCCTGCCTCCCCAGCTGCCGAGGGAGTGGGATGGTAACACCTACTTCATTTGCAAGGGTATCTCGTGCTGCAATTTTGCAACTAATTGAATGTAGAAAAAGTTTTTTCCTGTCACATAAAGGCTGCACTGCAATGGTCTGAGCCTCCCGTGCAGGCTGGGAGTGTGGCTGAACTCGTTGACTTCCAGAGGGTGCTCTGTTCCCTGTAAGTGCAGGAGGAAATATTTGCAGAATTGGGACTCCTGTGAAAAGTTTTATGAGTTACCACATGGCCACTGTGCAAATCAATTACTGTAGTAGGTCTGTAATGAGACTAACCCACAAAACAGTTACTGATTCTACAGCAACTTGAGCAGATGCCAAAAAATGTGGCCAATAATTAGTGACGGCCTGAGGGATCCAGGGCTTCTCTACAGCGTTTGCTCAGTGCATGGTTCCCAACACAGCTGATCCTGGAGATGGTCCCGCTTCCAAGGTCAGATTATCTGTTTTTTAAAATATTTGGTTTGTGTCAGTCTTTTTTAGAAACCTGGTTTAAAACCTTTCAGGTGTAAGTATAAAGCTTAAAAGCTTTTCCACAGCTCCACCCTTAAGAATGGGTTTAATCCTTTTAACAAAGCTCTGATCTGACAGTTTATTTCGCTCTAGGCTTTAGCTTCAGTGGTTGCAGCCAAAACCTGACAAGTTCTTCTTGTTAATTCTGAATGTATTATCCAGTGACAAATGTATCTCCCACTTATATGTGACACTGAGAATGAAATGCATATGATCAAATTTCTTATAGCTGGAGTGGGGCTGGTTGTTAAGAACATCTCCATATCTTTGCAGTATGACAGTCAATCTAAACCCATTCTTTTTCAGCAGCATATCTCAGCCTAGTTTGGGACACTCATGATGGGTTGCAATCTGCTGCCATACTCTGCAAAGATTAAAGAAAGGCTAAAAATAAACCTGTCACTTTCTCTGGACACTTTCTTGTGAAATGCAGAGAGATACCTCACTAGAATGCAGAATAAATTCATATAGAATTTTTTATGCTGTGTTTTTTTATGGACAGATGGAGTCAGTGTCGTTTCTGATTCCTCATTTCTAAATACAGTGGTGTTATGTACAGCCTTCCACCTGAAAGCTTGTCTTGGAAGCCGAAAGAGAATAAAATGGATTTTTACAATAAAGCCAAAAAAGTTCTTAATTCTTTAAAGTTTGCCAATATACAGGATGCGTATAATGTATTTAATGAACTCTGCTCAGAAAGTATTGGCATGGTGATGAAATTTATTTTCTGGAATGTAGTCTGTCTCAGGAGGCTGGGGTTTTTCTGTATAAGACTGATCTTTTGGTAGCATAGTAACACCTCGGGAGGAGGGTGATGATTGTGTGCCACGGACTGAGAACCAGATCTCTGCCTGCAGTCTGTGTGACCCTGCCCTGCCCTTAATCCCCCTTAAGCTGATCTCCTGCTGTCCATCTTCGGTGTTTGACTGGACCCATAACCCACCGCTATTTGTACCCAGTCCTGGAGCTTCATCGCTTTCCTGAGGCTGGCGATTGCTGAGGATGCAAGGGATCAATCTCTTCTCAGTGTTTATCTGAAAGCAACTCCATCTTCGGAGCGACTGTCCCATTTCCTCTTCCCCCAAACCCTGCAAGGAGCTCCGTGGCTTTTGCAAATCGATGCACGAAGGAGGAATGCTAATGGCAGGATGTCTCTGGGCAGCGCTGCCTGGTGTCACCGCAGACACGGTGCGCGGGTGACGGCCAAAGTCAATTTCCTGTTAAATTAGCTCGGCTGTTTCCCTACGAAAGGTGGAATTTTAATGAAAGTGCTTATTAATGGATGAGCCCAGAGGGAAGTGGGTTTGTGGTGAGGCCCGAACTTTATAGGGAAAGCCTTACCTCGTAAAAGGCCACAAAAGATGCTTACAGGAGGCCTGAACTCGGCCTGCTCGGGAACTGACTGCTTGTGCAGGGGACAGTCTTCCTTTTCCCATAAAACGTGCATTAAGGGTGCCAACTAAGTTGGTTCTCTTTTATATCAGTCACAAAAACAGTAGGAGGTTTAGTTCCTGTCAAACTTTATGGGCCATTTACAAGGAGGCCTTCCCCAAAGTATTTCACAGGCCAAATAAAAATAAATGGCACTGAAAAAATTTATAACACAATGCACGAACTGTTGTGGCAGTGGGAGAACATGTGCTGGAGACCTTGTCTCCTTCCCCTGAGCAGAGGAATTAAAATGGAATTTTAATTATTGTACCTTTTATAGGCTTTTTCATTTTTGAGCATTACTGTAGTCTCATGGTTGCCCTTGGGAGGGAGGGATTGTGACTTTATATAAAGATGAGAAAATGTGATAGAGGTACGGTTTTGTGGCCCTGGAGAGTGGTATCTGCCCTGCAGAGAGAGAAGGAAAACCATGGGAGGTGGAGAGTGATGACTTGCAGTGTTGAGAGGGCTTTTGGACCTGGATTTGACGTCTGTTGTGTTTGGGCATCCTGTATTTGATGTCTGATGTGTTTGGGCATCCTGTCTGGGAGCTTGGAGATGGGCAGAGAGAGGCAGACATGGGCACGCGAGTGCCTGCTGAGCCCATAAATCTGGGTTCTCTAAAAAAACTTGGCTTAAACTGGGAGTTTGGTTCATGGTGATACGGCTGTGCTGCTGCTGGGGAGGTACTTCAACCTGTTACTTCACTTTTCTGGTCAACACAGGAGGACAAAGGGAAGGAGCCAATTTTCCTCGATGCTAGGAATAGATAAAATATTCGGACAGGAACAGTGTGGCTCAGCTCACAGTGAGAAGCCTGTTAACAGAAGTGGCTGCAGTTCCCAGTTTACAGGCTACACTTCTGCCAGGGGAGGAAAGCAGCACCTAAAAACCCATGTGGAGAGGGAGCAGCTCTGGGGAAGGTTTTTAATAGACACGGGTTGAGCAGTCTCTGCTGCTGGGGCTGCTTCACAGCTCCCTCCCTGAACTGCTGAACTCTGCATCTCAGTGCTGGGTTTACCACACCAACAGCTTTATCGGAGGAGTGAAACAACAGCTTGCTTCCATGGGAAGGGAGAGGAACAACCTACCCCTCAGCAACCAAATGGGCAGCAAGCAAAGATGCTCCTGAAAGGGTTTCTCCTCCCCTCTTGTGTGTGTGTTCTCGGCAGCCCTGCTCAGCAGAGGTCAGGGGTTCAGGCAGAACTGCAATCACACCACTGCTGCTTCAGATTGCACGTTTGATAAAAGATTAACAGTCAAACCCCCTCACTGACCTTACAATGTGAGAACTGCTGTTGTTTCAGTAATTATTTTTCCCCATGAGGGTGGTCCAGCACTGGAGCTGGAGCTCAGAGGGGATGTGGGATCTCCATCCTCAGGGATGCTCAGGCTGACTTTGTGTTTGCTGTGGTGCTGTATCAGTTCTGGTTCAAAGTCAAGTTACCAAACAGGACATGGCATTGAAATGAGGCCCTGAGGTAAACAGAGCTATAAACCAGTGATCGCGGTAATTTTGCATAACAATGACATTATTCCCCCTCCTCATATACCTGTGGCTTCATGACTTTGAGTCACAGCTTTCAGACAGGGTTGCACTAATGCAGAAGATCTGTATGCTGTAAACACACAAATATCCAATTGCTTTCAAGTTTGGGTGTCAGGCTACAAGAAAAAAATACCAACTAGTAATGTAATACAAAAGGCATTGTACTTAAGTGACTAACTAGATTCATTTAATATTTAATTTGTTCTGGGTAGCATCAAAGTAGCAAAAATGTTGCTAATCTTCCTGCTCTGAATAAGCTGTCTGCTAACAGGGAGGTGTTGGTGCCTTGTAGAGGCTGCCCTGGAGCAGAGGCTGGACAGAGTGAAAGGATAAAGGGCAGGGATTTATTAAAAGGCTCTCACGGGGCACACCTTGGGCAGTGCAGGAGTCTCGCAGAGACTGCACCCAGGATGGACACAGCCACACGTTTTTGGGACAGATATAAGTTTTGTCCATTTGCATATCAGAGGTTAATTGTCCAATTACAGCTTCAGGCAGTGCAGTCCCATTCTCTCAGTTTGCTTCCCCCCAACTCACTTTTGTTTACATTTCTCAGTGCCTGAAACAGTGAGGTGTCCTTGATTCTCAGGCCTGGAGAGGAATTGTTGTGTCTGACCAAAATGGGAAAGCAGTAGCTAACACTCGATATGGAGCGTACAGTTATACACTCAAGAATTGCAGGATTACAAATATATGAAAAATAGATAAGCTAAAATCCTAAGGCATCATTGTGAGGGAGGGAGACACCTACTAAAGGCTTTTAATTCAGTGAAAGTGTCAGTATCACCCAAGGAGAAAGTACTGCCTTTTATTCTCTCCCAGGTGGTCTGGTTGAAGACGTGGCAAGGCTCTGTCTGCCCGAGCCCTGCTCGGAGCCCGACGAGTTCAGGGGTGTTTGCAGCTGTGCTGGGGCCACAGGCTGCTGTTAGCACTGCAGAAGGGTTTTAGGTTTGGGGGACTGGTTGGGTGCTGAAGCCCACGTGTTCTGCAGTCAGACAGCTGCTGCTGGGAAGGCTCGGTTGTGCAGAGAGCATCAGCAGCCTCTGAGCAGCACCAAGGCTGGTGCCAGGGACTCCCCAGCTCCCTGCAGGTGGTGGGAGATGGAGATGTCTGTTATCCTGCCGCTGTTCTTTTTCCTGCTAAGCTCATCATCTCCCTGGCACTGACAGGCAGAAGAATGACATTTTCCACTCTCCAAGATTAGTCAATATTAACAAATAGACAAGAATTTAGGGCCTTCCTGCCATGCCCACACAGCCCCATCGATGAAAAAGGGCTGCATGCCTGTAAAAAGAATCAGAACCAAACCTGCAAGAAGTGACTGGGTGGGAAGTTGCCTTCCTCTTCCTCACTGCTTGTGTGTATTTGTGGAAGAAAACTGATGGTTCTGCCTGGTTTTATAGCCCTGTCTGTGTCTAACCAGCACTTTTACCACAGCAGCAACTCCTTTATTTTTTTTTCCTCATTTACAGTATATATGAATTGGAGGATAACTAACATAATGACCTAGCAGATTTCCTAGTGAATACTCTTGCTGCATGTCAGCTGGGTGCACCAGGGCTCGTGGGGGCCCTTGCACAGCATCTTCCTCATGGGCAAGAATAGTCCCCTTGATTTGTAGCGTGTTTTGCTGAAAGCGACCAAAATAACTCAAGGACCTTAATTTTGCAATCTTTACTCTCATAGTTAACTTTGTAATTAAAATGAGTCCAACAGAGTAAAAACAAAACAACAACAAACAGAAGAAACAAAGAAAAAACCAAACAAAACACAACTCAAACCCAAGCTGAGCCAACCCAGCCCTCCAAAAAACAAACTGCTGCTTTTACATAGGAATTATTTTTAACTGTATTTTCATTTTGCTAAAGTGTCTGGCAAAACTATTTGCTTGTCAGTAAATTGCTAAAAAGTTGTTCTCTGCTAGCAGAATGAATTTACTTTTGTGTGTGCGTGTATATTTAAAGAAAAACATTTGGCGAGAAAAGCTGCGACTTTTAATGAACAATAGATTTTTTTTTTGTACTGAAGAAGTTTTTCTCATCACAAACACTTGTAAAATTTGAGAGTTTTTGATTGCTGAGCAGATTTATCAGGCTTAGGGTCTACTCATGAGTGAGTAGAGTAGAGGTCATAGGGTGTTGGGTTTTCCTATGTGCCCCATCTCTCCTGCCCACAGGAAGCAATACCTCTAAGGGTTGTGCCCAACTGGGCAACATCTGAGTAGCACCGTTTGTGCTGCTACAAAAAAAAATATGTCGGGAGTTAATTTGACTTAATATAATCTCAGTAATCGCTGGATTTATTGCCCAGGAAACCTTAAGGCCTTTCAGTCTCTTCATTCGGCCAAAAGCTGAGCTCATGGTTTGTGGACTTTGCTGCTTTGTACCGACAGGCAGGTGCTAATCACTCCCATACAGCTGAGCCACAATTTGCTGGCCTCTTCTGTAAAACATTCCAGCTTTTCGCAGTGCCCTCTTGCATGTGCTGCTTTACAAGGAAACTGTAAATTACAATTAAACCAGCACGCAATATGTTATTTTCTTAGTTGATAGCAGGTTGTTTTATGGGGGGAGCACGTTAACGAGAGGTGCCTGGGGGTGCGTGGCTCGTGGTGTCCTGCCCTTCTGTGGCTCACGGATAGGAACGTACAACCCTCACTGATAATCAGGCTGCAAAGGGCTCTGTTGAGTAATTGCAGCATTAGTCTTCTCTAAATGAAGCTTCAAAGTAATTTCAGCTTTTTATAATTACAGAGCCAGCGGACTGTAACAATTTCCAAATGTTTTGGAGCTGATTTTAAAGCTGATCTGCAACATGTAGTTGTGATAAGTCTCAAAGGCCCAGATCCTTTGTTTTTAACTAAAAACCTATTGGGGAAATCTTCGCTGATGCATGTAAGATTTACACTGACCACAGACTGGTCTGGATAAAGTGGCACCACCGAGTGGGTTGGGGGAAAGAGGGAGAGGAGGAGCAGAGAGGATACACAGACATGACCAGAGTTTTGGTATTAGGAATACTATGATGACAATTTTGATGCAAGGTTTATTAGAAAAAATATAATTTTCCCCTTCCTTTTTATGTATCTCAGTGGATGATTTGGAAGAAAAGACCATTCATTGACTAAAACCACCTAATTTTTTAGGAGATTTGGGTGGGTTATGGGGTTTCTGTGCCCCATGCGTAAAGGAGAGCTTGTGGATCAAGGTGTCAGAGGTAGTGAAGTGCTTATGGCAGGTGATGAGTACCTTAAGGGCATTCTCAAAAGCACCTAGACACGTTGACTCATTCATTTTTGGTATTTGTGCATAAATAAATTTGAAAACTGGGCCTGAGGGACGCAGAGGGTGGCCATCACCTCAGCTGTCTCATCGTGGTGACCTAGGCTTAATGTTTTTCCCAGTAAAGCTTTTCATGGCTGAATGTAAGGCTGGATATATTCATGCACTTGACATTTATCGAGTGAACAACCCTCAACTGCTTTTCAGGGATGTAAGGCTTCAGTTACCACAACTAGGATTATAAAAAATAGATCGTGATCTCCATTGTTTCTCTAACTGCCTGAAAGCGGTAGGAAATACTCTGGGAGAGAGCTTAGGAGCCATTAGAAGAATACCTGGAAAAGAAGGGGGGAAAAATGATGTAACTGATTCTGACCTGGCAGCTATTTAAATTAAGAGTCTGACATGTGGTGTGGGGAGGGAATTGAGGAGGTTCCTGGCCAGCTCGAGGGAACGAGATCAGGTTAATAATCTTTGCATTGGAAATAAAACGTAGGAGTGGGACAAAGGAATAACACAGAAATGGCAGCTGAGTGCAGAACTAAGTAGAACTAGCAAAAATTTTTCTTCCTTCCCATTTTGAGGGTGTTATAGCAGGGCAGTGCTGTTGAGCTCAATTTCTCCTGCTTTGTGCATAACACCTTGAAAATCATGTGTGAAGTGCCTTTGCCTCCTTCTCTTTGAGTCTTCCTTGCCTACTGCATCATCTTGAGATTGGAACTCAGGGATATCATGCTGCTTCTCTGTGTATATTTTCAATGTGGAAAGCAACTTTTATTGCAAACAAGAGTCTTATTTAAGAGAGAGAGCAAAGAATTTTTATCCTTTCATGAAGTTGATCCAAATCTTCAAAGTGTTTTGGTAATTGTGTTTATGGCTAAAAGATTGATTATTTAAGTCTGTGCTAGAGTATGCTTTTTAGTATGAAGTAATGGCTCATGACAAACCAGTTCAGGAATGCTTTTGAGTTTTTCAGGAATTTTTTTTAAGCTGGATGAGGAGGGAAGAGTGTGAGGCACTAAGTTTAGCATTTCAAAACATCTGGATGTGCTCTATGGTTTATTTTTTAATGTGTTTTCCATGAGTCTAGTTAAACAACCACATGGCTTGATGGCAAAATGAATGTAAGTGTAGTGTTTGGAAAGGGACCCTGGATGAAAGTTCTCTTGCTAACTAGAGTCAAGTATACGCTCTTGTTTCTGGTTAGGTTGTGTGGATTCAGAGAGCCCATCTTGGCTGCTGCTGTTCCTTCCCGCTGCCAAAAGCTGCTAAACACAAAGCAGGCGAAGGAAGTACTAAATTACAGAACACCTAATCTTTAGTCCTTTGTTTAATCCCAAATGAGTCTCCCAGATCTCATAACTAGAAACGAGGCCAGAGCACAAGGCCAAGCACAAGATGCTCCAGAACCTGCACTGGAGCAAAAGGTCTCCTGTGGCTGCAGGAGCGGAGGGGGACGACTCTGAAAATGGCTTTTTTAGCCTGTGCTGTCACGGTGCTGCTGGGAGCTGTGCTTCTGATGGGCTGCCAACGCACCAGCAAAGTGTGGCAAGAACTGGTCCCTATTTAACTACTGTTAATTTTGGGCACAATGAAGGTTGTTGGGTTTTTTTTGTTAGTATTAAAATAGATATGGTTGTATTGCTGTGAAATTCATAAAGACCTCATTGCTGATAGACACTGGCAGGGGTAACAACCTAGCTTAGCTCTGCTTGCAAGTGACCTTTACTCATTGCTCTTTGTCCTTCCCCTTGACATCCTTTTTCTCACATCTATTTCCCCCCCTTTCCCCTGTTCCAAGCATGTGTTTTTCTTCTGTTGCTGCTTTCATCTTGGCCCAAATGCTGTTGAGGCCCCAGTGCTGCACTTGTGTCAGGAGAGTGGGGCTGGCTGAGGTTCAGCTGGGGGCAGCTCTTGAGGACTGTGGGGTCCATCTGCACAAGACCTAGAAATCCCTGTCATTCATTGCCATTCTGTCTTACCAGTGACATGTGGTGGCAGCAGGGTGCAACAGAGGCAGCATCACTTGCTCCTGCAGATACGTGAACACCTTAGAGGGTCTCAGGGCATCTCGTGTCCCTGCACTGGCTCTCTCTGAGGGTTTTGTTTGCTCCCTCAATCCCACAGAGCTGGGCACAGGCCAGAGCAGGCTGAGGGTGGAGAGAGGCATGTAGGTAAAAGGTAGTGCCCTTTACAAGTTAAAGATAGGGAGTTTTTTGTTTTACAGCATATGGCACTAAAAATTCTTGTTCTGCTGATATTAAGGAATTATCCTCTTTGTTCTCGTTTTGTGTGAGGCTGCTCTCTTAATCATCTCCTGCATTCTGTGCTTGTGCACACACATGCAAAACCACTGCACATGCTCCTGTTGAGATCCTACCAGCTAAAAAGTGTGAGTTGCTGTTGGGTACACCTGGGGTTTCTTTGGATCTCGATATGATTTGTAGAGGTCATTCTGAAAAACCTGTATTTGCCCAAAAAGACTGGAAATTGTGTTGAATTGATCTGTAGAGAATTGATCCCTTGCAAAACGTTTGCAGGAAGGATTGGGTGGCAGGGTATGTACAGCAAAGGGAAAAGATGGATTCCTCAGGAAGGAGAGGATGGAGCACCAAAGGAACAAAACAAAGGATATTGAGGGAGAGGTAGGTGGCAGAAGGGTAGAGAAATTCATAATGATACCCTAAAAGAAGCATTCTGAAGTATCTTCTGTGCTTCAGGGTTGCAGCCAGTCTACATGCCTGGAACATAAAGGTTGTTAGTGTGTAGGTGTAAAGAAGGATGTTGGAGGTATAGCACCATCCTTGGCTCTGTGTCTTCAGTGACTCGTACAGATTCTTGAGCTGAGGAGTAGAAGGGTTAACCACTCTGTGTATTAAGGCTACAAAAAGCTTTTCAACCAGGAACATAAATTACTGAAGCTGCTATTCACAAAGACACATATGAGACATAAAACAACTGCCACAGCTTTTCACATGTCTTATTGTACTTCATCTCATGGTGATGACTGGAGTGCTCTGGGACTACTTTTCAAAGTATTCTCCTTTGTATCTCAAGAATACACAATGGCTCAGCCTTGACATCCATCTTCATATGTAAGGAGACTGATAGGGCACCAGTGACATAGCTGCAAACATGTTATCAAGCATCTTCTGATTGCTTCCAAGCAAGTGTTCTTGTTCTGCAAGACAGCATTTAGATGTTCCCTTCCTGATTATCTTACTAGATTTTTATTTACTCTGGATTATGGCAAGAACAATCAGCATACACTTTTTTCTACCTTGTGATTTGCAGGGAGTTAGTGGCTTCCAGTGGCTGCTGGATTCCCTCATTCCCAGGAGAGCCCTACTCTGAAGTGAATATGCAAAAATCCCAGTCCTAGAGAGCTGCTGAGGTCCAGGTCTGGAGGGATAACACTCAGCTAATCAGATATTCATGCACTTCTCTCTGTTTAGAAGCAGCCAGATGCTGCCATGGTCTTTACCAAGTTGAACTGAACAAACAAGGAATTAACCTTGCTGGACCAGGATTTTTTGTTCCTTTCCCAATTGCCATCTAGCCAGAGCAATCACCAGCTTGCCAGCCTTCTGCCTGTCTTGCGTTTATGGCTGGGAGGTTGCAAAACCGGAGTGTGTGTATATGCAAAACCGCTGACCATCAAGCTGAGATCTGCTGGAAAGTGGGTTCTGGGAAACCTCATGCCAAGAAGAAAAATATCTTAGTGAGTTTAATATTTAGCACTCAGCTAAAGAGTTCGTACTTCCCCTCATGCCTCTGGGCTGAAGAGAAGCCCAGTCTCCTTTAGAAAGTGAAGTTAAAAGGCAGGGCAGGGCTCCTGTTTGTGTTGTGGCAGAGGGTTCTCTCTGCTTGGGTTTGTATCAACAGACACAAAGTGTTGACTTCACCTCTGGGTGTTTATCTCCTCTGTGCAGGTCGTGTTTGCTCTTGTTGCCTGGGAGGGCTGACAAAAGACCTGGGATCTGGAGCAGGTTGGCTCTGGGGCCGTGCCTGGGCCTGGCTGGGCAGGGGATGGGGCTCTGAGGGTGCCCAGCTGGGTCGGAGCCCGGACCTGCAGTGCTGGGCTGGGGACGTGCAGTTAGCCAGGGGAACACTCGGGTGTAAATATTTGCTTTCTCAGACCAGGAGCTCTGCAAGAAACAAGTCTCAGAGCACATATAAACATCCAGCCCTTGCAGCTCCGAGGCTGGTTGGGTCCAGCAATGCCCAGCTGTGCTTGTAGTAATATTAAATATAAGCAGTAGGGTTTTGCCAGCCTCATCCCTCAGGCTAGCCCTGTTTTTTAACAGCTCTGCGGTGAACTGTCCTTCCCCCACACCTTTTTTTTTCCCCCCTTACCATAAAGTAAATCAAAACTGGGGTTAGCCACAGTTAAGTGACCATGAAATGCTCAGAGCTAATCCTAAGGCCCTGGTCCTTTCAGGCATTAGCCCTGCTGTGCCTCTGTAGCAATCTCTTCTAGCTCTGCAGTTCTGCAGGTTTTCAAAATTACCTTACTCATGTCCAAACCCAGGATCAGAAGAGGTGCATTTACCCCCCTATCAGTTCTCTCAGTCAACTTCTGTGTATCTGCATGAAGCAGAAATGAATCTCCCTCTTCCATTTCCCCCAAGTTTTCATTTTTCTCCTAAGTGGAGTATGATAACACCTGCTGACACAGATACACACCCAACGTTTGGAGTCCCCAAATGCAGCAGTGAACTACCAGCTTCCCCAACCCCAACACTTGGATTCAGAGGAACCTGGTGTGGAGCACAGACAGATGACCTCTCCCTGCACTGCAGAATAAGCTTTTTGTCTTTCTTATATTATTTCCTGTCTTATGTGCTGATATGGCTCAGGCACAAACTTAACTCTTAAGTGCTGACACATTGCAAGGATCATTATGAAATTTGTGTTTGTCATAATCCTGGAGAGATCAGCTACTTGTTCACATTGGTAACACTTCTAACACTACAGTTTTGGGTGGAGAGCTGATTCTGTGGGTCTCTGCTCAGAGACATCCAGTTTCCAGCAGATTTACCATGCTCTGCTGTGCTCAGTGGTGAATTCCACCTCTGTTTCTCCCAGTCTGTGAGGACAAAGTCTGAAACAATGACTCAAAGCCCACAGTTTTCATTGTGGTATTTGGGGGGGGGGGGAAACCTTTGGGAGATGTTTTTTGTCTTGATGCTGGACTGCTTTCACTCAAGTACAGAACCAGAGGATACAAAAAATTTATAAAATGTTGGTCTAGCTCTTGTTTGGAGTTTGGTGCTGCTGTCTGGGAGGAGTTTAAAGTTGAATAATGTTGAGATGGGGCAGCACAGTGGTGGTGTGGGATGGGGAAGGCTTTTTCACTTCCACAGACCAGTCAGGTGCTCCCCAGTCTGCAGGGGTGGCTGGTTCTCCAGGAACATGGTGAGGGATCACCGTGAGGAGCTTCTAAGGAGGCTACTGTGCTAAGGATCAAGTAGTTATAAAAGCCAGGAAGCATTTCCACCATGCTGAGCACTAAGCTGATGTGGCTTTTGGAACAGGCTCAGCTGGTAGTATGAGAACATGATGAAAATAAACAAGGTATTGTGTGGAGATTTGGTTGGGGAGTTGAAAGTCAACTCACCCACAATTCATCTGCTGCATTTGTGACAGGCGAATAAAATAAAACACCTTGAGAAAGAGCTTGAGGTAATTTTTTTTTTCCTGGGCTAAAGAGACTAAATCAGAAGACTACACCTTTCATGGAAGGCAGTCAAGCTCTTTTTCATCAAACATTTGGATGTCAACATGAGCAGCTTGAGCCTATGTAAGATTATAGACTTTTTCACGTGTCAGTCAAAATATCCTGGGGAGAAAAATGTCACATTCTTCCTCTGTGTTACTGGCACTCATGTTTTGTAAAACACATAGCTTTTTATTTAAAATAGATCTGCAGATATAAAAGCTGAACAGAAAATATCAGGAAGTTGGCTGGTCTCTAGAAGAGATGCCTGCTGAGAATGTAAAATTAATTTGCTGCATGTGCAAAATGCTGGCAGTGGGGACAGATGACAGGGAAGGTGTCTGAAAGAGAACAGCATGGGTATGTTTCCTCTGTCTTGCAAAGCAAAACAGTCCAGTTTTGTTCACAAAGGACTGTTTCTGGGCTAAGCTGATAACCTGATCTTTGTTCCTTTCACACTGGTTTACTCATTTCCTAGTCTCTCTTCCAGCACAAAACACTTCTGTGTATCTTCCATAAGGACAGAGGGCAGGCAGAGGGTCCTGGTGTTTGTGCATGGCAGGTGCCTCCCTCAGCTGATGAATGATATTGCTGGTCTCTCTAAGATGCTCGGGCCGTCTAGGTAATGTGTTTGTCCATGTTCCCCCCCCACAGAAGAACTGTTCTGACTTGGTTCATAGATCCGTCTTAACAGAAGAAAAAAAAAATAGGATGTTCTTAGAGTGAATTACTTGATCCTCCAATTAAATAAACTGAAGCATCAACACTTTTCCACATGTGTGAGAAAATTGCATAAGGCGTTCAGGAGCACAGTAGAACCAGAACTGACCATTTCTCTCAACTCTTACCCTGTCTTCCTTGTTCCTCTTGCACCCAGCTGCATTTGCCTCAGGTGAAGGGCTCTGCTGGTGCAGGGTCACTTTCAGGACATGGTTTGACTGTTGGCTCTGTGATGCTCGGTGTGAGAAGATAAAGCTGTGTCTGTATCTCGTGGTGCTCAACTGAATTTCACTTCTGGGTTTTGCGGCAGGCCGTGATTTTCCTGGTCTGACACACAGAAGATGTGGAGAGAGATGGGTGCTTAACTGCCAATTTGAGACAAGAATGAGTAAGGAAAAGTACATCCCTGTTTTGTGTTCAGAGGATTTGAGGTGCATGCTTCAACCCACCTCCACCACTAGCACCTGTGGGGTCTAGCCTGGAGGCAAGGAACCAGGAGATCCAAACTGTAGTTTCAGGATTCTTAAGGCTCCTGGGTTGAACTGAACATTGCTTCAAATTGATTGTTAAATCAGGGAGTGTGGGCGTAGCTCATTCCATTATAATCCCCACAAATTGCTTTGTAATCGAAAGCTTTTGTTCCAGTGTCAAGTGGTTAAGCACCAAGTAAGAAGATCTATTTTACAAGACTAGACAAGATCTGACAGACAGCGGAAACTTAACTTTCAACAAATATAACAATCAACATGAGAGAACCAAAAGGTCCTCATTAAGCACTGCTGTTCTTAATTAATTGGTCCTTCAGATTTACTTCTTTAAAGCTGCTAACAGCCTTAAGCCTTTCCTAGATTAATTACAAAAGACGAGCAAATCACAATAATTAGTTTAGCCTCAGGCTCTTGCCAGGCCTCTGACCTATGTGTGTAGGTTTGCTCCATGCCGGGTAGACTGGGGGAAGCAATTTGCCTCCTTGTCTTGTTTCTGAATCAGAATTTCTGGCAGGAAGTGTTTTTTTTTTTATTTTCTTCAGTTGTTGAAAAGTGTAATTTTCCTTCCCCTAACAGATTCTTGTCACTTAGTTTAAAATGATCCCTGTGCTGTAACGACTCCCACTTGGGCTGGAAACCCTCCTTCACCAACAACAGCTCAGTCAGTGATGATGACTTTCAAGGCTTGTAATTCTTGGCTTATGGGGCCTACAGACTCGGGGAAGTATCATTAAAAATGAATCACGCTGCTCCCCTGGGGATGTGCCTGCTTCCCGGGATGCGCATTAATGTGAATCCATCACCCCTCCCCTGCTGCAGAGGGCTGGTAAGTCAGCAGTGCGGTGTAGGGATGAATTTCACGGAGGAACATGTGCGCTGTGCCTCTTCGTGTAGGGAGAGAGACGTTCTGTGTGTGCCCGTAAGAGCAGAGCCACCAAGCTGCTGGTGCTCCTTGGGTCTTTCCTGGCCCGATCCACCCTTTTATCTGTAACTCAGCACAGGCTTTTGGGACCACCCCTGTTCCCTTCGTCCTCCCATTTCAACAGTCACTCCCCTTGGTTTTGATGAGTGGTGCCAGTGTGATAGGGAAGCTTGTGTCCCGTGCCTCAGTTTCCCTACCTGTAGAATGGGCACAGTACCATCCCCTGGAGATTAGCTACGTGTCTTGACTTACTCATTCTGTAAATTGCTTTGAGATCTTAAGCTGATGAGGAGATAAGGGAAAATTATTGCAGTTTGTGCTCTTGATTAGATAATCATCTGCTTAATTTCCTGTGAGTTCAATGAGGCACCTAAGAATTATGCTAAACTGTGGTTTAAGAAGTGACATCATCCCAGTGCTGTACTGTTTGACAAAACTGAGTGTAACCATGGATAACCACTAAAAAATGCTGTCCTAAGCTATCTGCTGTGCCCCTCCACGGTGCCCTTCCCAGCAGTGAAATGAAGTGGGAGGTCCTGGGGTGAGGGCACATGGTCCCTCCACAAGCAGAGTGCAGCTCTGCTGCCAAGAGGAGAATCCACTGCAAAGGTACTCTCTGAGCACAGCAGTGCTGTGTTAGCACTCTGTAGTGCTGGATGTTTTCTTCCTGAAAACAAAGGGAACGTAAATTTTTCATTGAAGCTTTTGGGTTCTCTCTTCCCACTTACCTGCCCTCTGTCTCACTGCTGCTGGGTGCAGGTTTAAAAGGTGTGGGTTTATTTATTTTTTATTTCTAATGCTCTTAAGGTGTCTCCTTTCAGGCCAGAACAGACGCAGCTGAGCTCCTGTGTGCTGAAGTGCTGGGCATGGCTTTATTGCTACCTGGAAGCTGTAGAGTAGCATCAGCTCACTGCTGTGCCCCAGCTAATAAATCTGTGCTAGTTTTTTTGCTAAAAAATTCCCATCTGCTCTGGCAAAAGGGTACAAACCAGTGATTTTTTTTTTTTCACCTTAGTGAGTAGCTACACTGAGGCGAAGCCCTGTTTGGAAGAGGCTTTGCTTGCCTCTAGGGCAGTTGGTATCAGTAATGCCAGTCAGACACCAGGAGGGAGTCACACCCCAAGCTGGCTGCTTCCCCCTCCCTCTGGCTCCACAGGGAAAATCCTGGCCAACACAGTTAATCCATTTCCCTTTTATTGCTCTGACAAAAGGAAAAGGATCCTTATCTCTCTAAACTAGAAGTGAAATGGGAAGCAAGCAGAGGCCTTCCTCTTCCTTCTACTTATCATCTCTTTGTCCCTCTAAATTTGTCTCTGTCCCTGGACCTTAACCTCCCACTCCAAGGGCAGGACAGAGCAGGCTGATAAGCCCTCTCTGAAACCACTGGTATTGAAGCAATTATTCAGCAGCTGCAGCCCTTTGCAGCTGAGCAGAGATTGCCATCTCTGTTCATGGGAACACTGTCCTCATGCCTCCCTAATGCATCCTGGCCTCCAGACCTTATTTATGGCACCTTCTGGCTCAGCTCCAAAGTGACGCAGCTTGGGGATCTTTACTGCGCTTTCTTTGGACTCTGTCCTCAAAACCAAGGTAATTTTTATTTTTTTTCCCCTTTCCTATCTACGGCCGTTCGTGCTGAGTTCTGTTCACAGGACAGCAGCACTCCTCCTCACTCTAGAGAGCTGGTGCTGTGTGTTTGCTGTCCTTTGGGAATAAATGCAATGTGACAGAGGCAGATGAACGCTGCTGAGAGCTGCTCTGCTGCACATGTGCTAATACTGCCTTAGCTAGCAGGCTCCATTCATAGCTAATTTGGATGCAGTTGAGGAAATGTGTCTGCAATATTTTTATGGATTTTAAAAAAAATTATCTGTTTGTAGTTTCTAGGCAGAAATGATTGCAAAAAGCAGATTTTTCCACTTGAAGTCTTGTCAACTTAGCCCCAAAGTGTGCTTGGCCCCCAAGACTGAGAGTGCAACCTCAAATATTTGCATTCACCCTCAGTTCAGAGCTGGAAAAAAAACTTTCTGGGTGTTAGTCTCCTCTGCTTGAGGAGAGGAAAGCGCCATGGACCATGAAACATCAGCAGAGAGATTAAAAATATCAATATACCCAGCATAGAGTCAAAAAGCCACCAAAAACTTTTAAACCCAAAGCCCCCAGTGGTGACAATGCTGGTGGTGCTGGCAATATACAACTGACACAGACACAAAGTGGCCTTGGAAGGTTTTTTTTTTAAAAAAAAAAAAAAGAAGCAGACTTCTGCTTTCATTTGCACCTGGCATGACCTAGACCTGTGCCTCTTTCAGTGGTGCAGCTCCCCCGGACACGTGGGAGCGTGGGATTGAGGAGGGGCTGGGGCAGGGGAGTGGGAGGATCAGGTCTTTTTTCTGAGTTATGGATTTAGCAATAAACAATAACGATTTCCCCTTTATATAAGCACCAGTAGGGGAAACAAAACAAACCCTTTGCCTCATTTCCTGTTGTGTTTTGAGGTTTTTTACCAACACTGAAAACCACAGTTCATTACGGGAAGTTTTAGTGGTCTGGGTCTGTCAGTGTTTTAAATCAGTATTTGGCATCAGCAAATGAGACACTTTTCCCTTGAAGTTGGAGGGGAATTTCACTCTTTTGTGTGTGTTTTGTTTGAGAAACGGTGTATTGGCATTTCTTGTTGAGTTCCTCATTTATAAACACTGTGTAAAGCTACGCTAACAAAACCAGCAATGTTTTGAACAGTTTTCCTTCAAGCTGGCTGAATAACACTTCACCATTAACCTGCTGCTTGCCAGGGGCTGGGGAGTGTGGCAGTCACTGCTCTGCTGTCAGCTTAGTTTAATATCACAGGCTCTTTGTAGATGAATTTTCATCAGTGAACTTGTTCTGGAGGGAGATATGATATGAGCTTGAGATGCTGGTGAATTTTTATGGAGTGAGTAGGCTCAGATTACCCATCTGGGGTGTTGGGATGGCATGTGAGGTGCTGTACACACGCATGGGTAACAGTGTGGTGCCCCCTCAAAACCCAGCAGGAGCTAGCAGGAAAATGAAACACAACTTTTTAGGTTTTTTTTCTCCCTGGTTCCCAGTCTTTAAAAGAAGTAGGAGTGATGGTATTAATCTGATTTTGTGGACTATCCTGAGATAAGAATAAGCATAAGAATGGCAGCAATGCCACAAGGCTCCCTGAACGGCTGTGTCCCTCTTCAGTTGTGCTCCTCTCTGGGCAGCCAGGCTTCCAGCTAAGCCAAGCCTCTGTCCCAGGCTGCTGTGAGGAGCCCTGTTTGTGCAGTGTTCTCCATATGAACTGGGCTGCTCCCAGCTCAGTGCACACAGCCTAGCCAAAGGCCACCAGAAGGACTGACCCTGCTGCAGCTGGGAGGATCCACATCCCTCTGGTGGGTTGTTGGCCATGCCAGCAGAGAACAGAAGTTTGTTAACTTCTGTGTGGGCCACACAGAGGGGGAGGCAGCTCTTCAGCTACACCACCTCGCTTCTCACATCGAGCACAGCCTCAGAAGAAGCTGTCTCTGGGTCAGAGCCTCCAGCAACACAGAGCTGAGAGTTGTTTAAAGAGGATGAAAGCGAGCGTTGCCTCCCCGGCCCTTTGCAGGAGCAGGCTCCGGAGCGAGGTGGCTTTGCCGCTGTCCTGTCTCTCCATGGAGACTGTGCGAGCCCCCAGGGAATGTGGTCTGGTGCCACGGGTTAAGTGTTAAAGTATGGGAGGCATAAAACAAACGGGCTGAGTGTTCCCGTGTGCCACCGAGATCCATTGAATTCGGCGGCACAGAGAGAGCTGCGCTTTGGCACCCTCCCCACCTCCACCAGCTTCTCACAGAAGGGATTAACATGGGATTTAATTAATAGGCAGAGTGACTTTTATGGTTTTTTTTTTTCCTTTAGCATGGTGTGTCCTACCTGGACATTGTCCTGTGCTGTTCAGGCTAATACCCCTTTACCTGGGCACAGGGAAAGCCACACTTGGCCCTAAACAGCCATGGCCTGTAAAGGTGTGAATACAGGTCCAGCAATCCCATCTCACCTCCTAAAAGGGATGTGGCGAGTCCACAGATGAGGAAGGCAGCAAACAGGAGGAGGGGCAAGTCACACTCTAAACCTCCCGCTTTCTGCGATGCTTTTCTTTGATCCCTTTGCTTTAAAAGGGAATATTGCAAATTTATTACGTCCCACACCCCTTGAAGTCGCAATAGGCTAAAAAACCCCACAGGTTTTCCAGCTGAAACTTGTATGGTCCTTGGCTTTGGTGCCAGATAACATGTTGCTATGCCACACGCTGCCAAGGAATCCGAGTGCTCTGAGTGCAGGGACACTAAAGATGCCACACAGAAGGCTCTGCATGCTTGCTGTGTTTTTCCATAGCAACAAATACGCCTGATTACAGCACATTCATATGCTCTATATAATGAGTATCCCATAGGAAATTTATCACCGTGCATCCTGCATCATAATTAGAAATCAGACTGGGGCAACTGAAGCTAATTCCCCAGGCGTGGGATGTTTGGTGTGGAGAGGGCAGTGGGGAGCAGAGAGGGGAGGGTGAGAGGCAGCTCTGCTGAGTGCCTGGCCTCGATGCTTGTTGCCAAATTTCACAGCTAATTCTGAAATATTTGTGCTGTCCCTCCTGGCAGTGTGTGTGTGTGTGAGCAAGGAGAGGTGGTTTTGAGGGTTTTCTTTTCTCTTGTTTACAAATTTAAAAAAGCCCCCCAAACTTTCTAGCTTATTTCTCTTCTGGTCCCCTCTGGCAGGGAGAAATTGAAACCAGCAGTGTTTAGAGTTTAGTTCCATAGGCAAAGTGTGTTCTCCTGGGGGGTTTCTGCTGTGACTTGGTCCAATTGTTACTGCTGTATCGCTTACAAATATTCTCAACTACTTCAGACAAATTCAGCGGCGCTCTAATGAAAAAATAAAATACACAGGCAAAGTTGGAACTGGGAAAATTTATTAAAGAATTTTATTCACCTGACAAATCTAATCAATTTTCACCAAATAAGGCAACATTTGGCCTCAAGGCTAGGAGTTCACTGCGTGTGCAGTGTGTACATCCTTACAGGTTCAGCGGACTTGGGTTTTGTGGCTAGTGCTGAGTTCAAAATGAAATGTTACCAGCAGGTCAAAAGCTGTTTTGTAGCACAGCAATTGTGTTAGGTGTTCATATGGTTCAGGCAGTGATGATAGCTATTAAGGTATCTACTTATATTTGCCATCAGCACTGCATTAAGGCTTTTTCTTATATGATGAGATCTGTTCAGATTCAGGTAATGAAATTATCTTTCTTCTCCATTAACCTGTGTCACTTCAATTTATGAACAAATGCTGCCCTTGACTGTAGCCTGATCTGAGGCCACAGGCTCTCACCATACTGCCAAGGAAAGAATTTGGTCACCGTTTGTAAGCTGAAATACAAAGGGGAGACACAAATATACGCGATATCAAAGTCATACATATATATAGTTAATATTTATTATAACTTTGTAAAGGTAAATCAACTGTCTTTGTACCCGGAGGTAATTTTGTGAGGCCTCAGTGAGCTCGTGGTCAGAACTGGGTTGGAAATTGTGCAGAGGAGGGATTTTCTACACTGAGATTTATCATGTTACATCACCTGCTGTTGCAAGGCCATGTGGGAGTGACTCGGGTGCCCCAATGTAGGCGTCTTGTGACATTTTTGATGCCCTGCAGCATCTGAGACATGGCCATACTGCTGGAATCTAGGATGCAGGAGACCTGTGCCCATTACAACAGCACAGTTGAATGTCAAAGTGGCAATAGATGCTTGTCAGCTACTTGAATTGCTTCCTTCTACATAGAAAAAAAGATATTTATTCAGTAAATGGGCTAATTTAATGCCCCAGAGATTGAGCTGACTTTAGGCATGATTCTTTACATTTCAGTGAAATTATTTAGGATGGGCTCACAGAAGTTCACAAGGCTTCTAGTTCTTCCTATCTGTGCTAAAAAAACCAAGGCAAGCCCCATGCTGCCGAATCGAACTGCGTTTTGCCTGTGTAATGGCTCTAAGTGATGCAGTTACAGCCTTGTGAGTGTAATGTTTCAGACCACTGCTATGGAACAATGCACTGTGTGTGTGTGAAGCAATCTCTGAGACTTCCTTCATCTCAATTTCCCCCTGCCTCCCTGCTCAGCCCAGGTTTGGATCTGGGGCATGCAAAGGGCAGCCTGCACCTAACCTTTGCAATGACATGAAGATTGCAGTGGCCACTTTGCTGTTCCAGGGGTATTTGAGTGCACGCAGAGCTCTCTTGCAGGTTGCTGTCGTTGTTGTGACTCTTGTTGCAGTTTTTATCTTGGAAATGACTGATTCACGTGGTGGTTTGAGGTAAGAGAAAGCAATGCCAGATTTCTGGGACCAGCATTGCAAATGCTCTGGTAAATGAACTGTTTTTCATTTGCCATCAGCTGGGTCTTTTAGCTTGGACTCGCTCTGCTGATAGACCAGTCCTATCACAACAAGCACAGCACTTTCTTCCTGCATTCTCCAGTTTGGAGCAAGGGAAATGCAGTAAGCCTCTTTACTCCTTTCCAGGAGAATGCCAATGTTTGCACCAGTCCCACAGCTCCACAGCATTAATGAAATCACTGGATGGCGTACTATGAATTGAAGTGGCCGGAACACTCTGTTGTAACCTCTGAATTAAGTGCTGCTCATCACAGCCCAGAGGTGAGGCAGCTGGACAAAATGGCCTGGCAGCCAGCCCAGATGCCCAGCGGGCACTTGCTGGGCACCAAATGGCCGTGTGTACTCTGTGTCCGAATGTTCCGGCTGCAAAAGGCCCCGTTTCACAGCGCCTGTCCCTGAGGAAGCGGTGTTCTGTCTCGGGAGAGGATGCTATAGCAGTTTCTGTGCCATTTGTTACCTGCTCTCTCCCTGAAGTGGCCAGATTAGGTAGAAGTGTGTTTTCCTCAGGAGGAGAAGCTGCAGAGAGTGCTGATTCTTGTTTGGCCAGGGTGGAAAAGCATGGGTTTTAGACAGGTTCTCAGGCAAGGGACAATGGTTATAAGTGGCTGTCATGTGGAGGGGAAGAATAATTTCCACCCTCAGGTTGTTTCCTGTTGTGAAGGGGGCGACAGGCTCCCTACTGTTTGGTGTCAAACCTGGCTGTGATTTATTGTAACAGTGCACAGGTCTAAAAGCTCTTCTTTCCACAATACTGTGAAGCCGCAAGTAAATTTTAATCATTTTTGAGGGATTTACTTGATTACAGACAACAGAAAGTCCATTCCTGTTGGTTGGCACGCTTCCTGCCAAAGATCCAGGCAGTGAGACAGATCCCTGGGGGCTTTTCCAGATTTGTGCTGCAACTTGATCTGCTGAACTTGCAGTGACCGAGGGATTATCCTCCCTAGTGCTCCCTGGGTTAGGTTTTCCTTTGGAAGTCAGGTGGTGTTCTTCTTAATAAAGCATGGCCAGGGCAGGGTGTTAAAGTGGCATCCTGTGTTGGTTTAGGGTGACTGCACTGACAGACCGTATCCCTCAGCACTTATTGTAGTGCCCAGCCGGGCAGCGGAGCAGGTTCTAAAACCATCTACACATGAAATGAGTTTGATGCAGCAAGAATAGATCAGAGCAGGAAAAGAGGGATGAGTAAGGAGGAGAGAATGGGAAATAGGCTGATGTGTCTTTGGAGGGAGGAAAAGGAATGCGTAAAACAGACATAGGAGCAGTAGATCAAAGCAGCCCAGTGGGAAGAGGAGAAAGAGCAAACTAGTTATTGCATGAACAAAAATATCATCATGGATGAGACATGAAGGGAATGACAGGAGGAAAAGAACAGAGATTGAGAGTAAAAAGAAACATTTTCCTCTTAGAAAATAATAGAAGAGTAATAAAGGATAGGAGTGGGAGGTGAACGGGAATTAGATGAAGAGGAGGAAGGCTGGAAATAAAGACATTCTAAAATGGTGACTGTATGACCCCAGGGGAAGAGCAGCAGCTTGGAGATATACTTGAAATTCACTTTGGGTAGCACATCATGAAGCTCAAACTCAGGCAGGAGCTCTTTTCTTTTGGGAAAGAACAAACTGTGCCCACATGAATGAACGTCAGATTGGTGTTGATGCAGGTGGGGACTGCAGAAGTGAGTTTGTGGCTGGAGCCCTGGAACAGAGTCTTGTTTAAGGGAAAGAAAAGAGCCCAGGGAAGCACAACCAAGCTGCTGTGGTTCAGTGAACCAGGCAGCATGTGATGACATTTCCTTTAAATCCCTGCCTTGTGCTGAGCTTGCTGCAGGGTGAGCCCAGGCGCTGGCGGCCTGCAGCGGAGCAGCGCTGCCCGCACAGCGCCCTGCGGGACGTGCCTGGGCTCCCTGCCTTCACTGAAGCTCTCATGCAGACTCACTGCTAGCAGCTCCTGCCTGGCTCTTCCTGCCTCTGGCTGCCGGCTCAGGGTGCCCAGAGCCTGCCCTTTTGGCAGCTGGAGATGCTCCTCCTCGTGCTGCCCATCTCCCGCGGGCTCCCGGGGCGGGTGCGTCCCTCCTTCATTATCCTTGGTGCCCACTGCTCAGTGGAGCAGTTTGCTTCCTCCCCAGCTGTAAGTGGCATTGTTAGTTCTTTGGCTCTAATAATCTTCATTTGAAGCTCTAATGGATATCCACACAGATAACATGCTAATTTATTAGTTCAGCTCAACTGGGCTGCAGGATGAAAAATGATTGCGGAAGACTTTTAATAAAATTCAAAGGGATTTTATAGGTCTCAAGCCACTTTTAAAATGCAAGAGAAAGCCAAGAGTATTACTTTGTTAACCCACATAATTCTATCCTGCCTAATGAGGTCTGGAGCTAATCTTCAGTACTCTGCCCTGGGATCAGAATTATTGGAGCAGGTAAACACTGCTAAGTACCACACTGCATCTCTGAGTTGGGTTGCATTGTCACTGTGACTTTCTGTTCCTTCCCCTTTATGAACTTTTCATAAAGCTCAGAATAGAGATGATTATGTAAAAACAAAGAGCTGGCTTCCTGTAGTGAGTGGCATGCAGCAGCCTCCTTTCCTCTGTTCTGCCAGGGCTGAGGCAGTGAAGGGAAGCACAGCACGTTGGCTTGGGGGAGAGCACAAGTCTTGACTTTCAGGCTGCTTTTCCAAAGGGATGTAGAGAGATCAGCCCATGACAGCCACCACTCAGCTGTGAAACTCAAGCTACAAGCTCAGCTTAGGCAATGCAGTTCTTTTCCATGACAGCTTCACATTTCTTACCTGTTCTTGTGGAGCTATTTTGTATTTGAGGGAGGCAAAGGGTGGGCTCCAAGAAATACAGGAGACAAATTATCTGCTTAAAACCTGTTCAGGAGAGGAAAATCTTCTAACCTGAATATGGAAAGACTGTTTATTCTCCCCTATGTGTATGTTTTGGGGTTTTTTTGCTGACAGAGACAATCAATGCAGTTTGACAGAGTCAGTGTTAGAAGACAGAAAATACCGAGCAAAGCTGCCAATTACTGGAAACTGGTGACCCCACTTGATTCAGGTGAGTTACTCATCCACAGCATCTCAGAACTTGCTTCCCATTTGAGAATCCATAATAAACTTTGTCCCTGTCAGTAATATTTCAGCTCAGACCTTGCCACTAAAACCAAACAAAGCATTGAAAGAGTCAGGCTTGTTGAAGGTTCCAGAAGCTGCTCATGCAGTTCCCCCACACCTGTATGGGTTGTGAGGGAAAAATATTTTGGTCAGAGTTAAAAACAAGGCAATGGAACCCCAGTTCTCAGAATGGCTTGGAGAAGCTTTTCTGGTTTCCAGAAAATTGCACTATGTCACAGCAGGCTCCACTTGTCTGTTTTCACAATGTATACAATGCCATAACCATTGAGAAAGCAAACCCGTGTGAGTGTAGAATTTGTCATTGTGCTCACTAGTCCAATACAGCAGCACGTGTGTCCTGTGTTCAGGGCAGGTTTTGTTCAGATTTATAAGAATTATGACATTAGTAATCTTTTTCCTGAGCGTGTAAGCAGTTCTTGTCACAGTCATCAGCAAAGCCCAGTCACAGATGTGGTTTGGATGCTGGAGAGAGTTTTGTCCAACCAAGTGACCTCGTGATTCACTCTGGTCCCATTACTCAGTGATTATAGTGTGACCTGGGGAATATTAGCCACAGTCAAAGCAGGGGAGGTTAAGGTGACCACTTACCAGGAAAATGTAGCTTTCAGGGTATAATCTGTTTACAAGCACTTAATTGCAGTAAATGAGCCAGGCAGAAGGTGAGGAGGATCTGAAACACAGAGGAATAATAAATTGACTCATGTTTATTTAAGCATTTATATCTTCTGAAGCTGGGCTTAGCCCGAGGATGCAAAGGGATTAAGGCATGCTTGTAAAGCCCCTTGTCTTCTGCATCCTACTTTTCCTCTGTAATGCCAAATCCTCTATCCCTTTCCAGTGGGGTCTATGCACTTGCACATCATTTATTTTTGCTTACAATATTCTCCCCTGTCACCTGCACTGTTCAGTCCTGTACACCTCACTCTCTCTCCCAACCTATTCCTTGTGTTTCAGTAAATGCTGCTCTTTCAAGCTGGTTTATCTTCTCCCACTTCTCTTTAATTCGAATGTAGAATTATCTGTCTCCATGCCTGAATGTGTAAACTGGGTTGTATCACTTCAGGCCAGCTGAAAGCTGTATTTCCAGAAGGGTTCAATTAATTAAACAAATCCCAACCCCAATTTCATTTTGACCTAAGTTCTGAAATGCTTGACATAAAATTGATCATTTTCTGGAGTTTTCCTCTTGATGAATCCACATTTAACATTAAACTAAAATCGAAGTTAGTTTTTTTTTCTTGCAAAATGTCAACATTTTCATTTTGAAAAATGTTGAAACAAAATGTTCTTACACCTTGGAAAATCTGTCTCCTCCCATACCAATTTACCATCCAAAAACCTATCACTGATGTTTTATCCATGAAAATAACCTAATCAGCAGTTGTAGTAGAGCTTCATCTCTTTTTAGTTCCACCGCTCATGGGATCGCAAGGCCCACTTGCATTTTTGGATTGCCCCTTGGATGGAAGCCTGAGCTGGGTGCAGTGGGACATGATAAATGGGAGAAGTGGCCTGGCAGGGGGTCACATCTCGCCTGGGGTGGCTCTTGCACCCCAGAGTAGCTGCTTTTGGATGAGTGTGTGAGAGCTTCCCCTGCATGTGACTGATGGGCACTAATGATGGCCCCAGTGGGCTTCAGCTGGGGCTGCAAGAGCCCGGTTTGGGGCCATCCTGCCCCCCGGTGATGCTGTAGGGTGCCTCCAGCTCTGCTGTGGCCCTGCTCAGACAGACAGCACCCTGGCCTGCTGGTCTGTCTCATCCTTCACCCATTCCCATTGAGGTACCTGGGCTGCTCCTGCAGCTGCCCTGCCTTTTACCCCATGGGGCAAGAGCCTTTGTTTCCCTGAGCATGGGCTTGTTGCTCAAGTCCCAGAAGATGCCCTTGACCCAATAGCTGCAGACCCACAGAAGTGTTTTACCTGTCCAGGTAAAAAAAATATTCCTATCCTTGCTTTCTGGATGCAGAAAGGAAGCGTATCTTCCTATCTCTTGCTGATTTTCAGCAGTTTCATTCATTTTTATCACTCATTATCATTCTGATTTCTGGATATCGTCAAAGAATACGCTTTCACCATGATTCTCACAGAGCCACAGCTGAAGAGCCCAGCATGGGCTGTGCTGCACTATCCTGCTCCCTCCCTCCATCCAGGCTTCCCGTGGGCTCCTGCTGGGCTCCTGCTGCTGCGCTGGGATGGTGCCTGGGCCGGAGCCCTCGCTGCAATGCTCAGGCACGCAGGGGACAAGGCAGCAGCTCGTTTTCCAGTGCCCTACAAGAGGCATGTCTGCTGCCCAGCAAAGCCCAGTAACACCTCTGAGGCTGCAGGGGCATGTCCTGGGCTTCTTGTTTCAGGTCCAAGCCCCCTTTTGTCCCCACTGTGCGAGACAAAAGCAGAGCGAGCAGCGAGAGCTGTCAGGCGTGTTAGTTATGATCCCATCAGCCCTGTTTATGATCTCATGATTCAAGTCTCTGGCGTGGGGAGCAGTGGTGCTCCTGGGCTTGTTTTAACAAGCTCTTGCAGGACGGCTGCTGGAGGCAGCTCCACCAGAGAGGCAAAACCTTGTGGTAGCGGCAGCTGTCGGGGGAGCAGAGCAAGGTGACCTGCCAGGTGTCTTGTTCCTGTGATTTATCCTAGACCTGGGCTGACTTCCTCCCTTGGCATTGTCTCCCGTGCTTTGTGCTGTCTCTGCAGTTGGGGATGAGGCTGGGAGGACGCACCACTGGGGAGATTTCCTCGTGGGCTGCAGTGTGTGGGTGGTTCACACGTGGGGTGTGTCACACAAACTGCCAGGGCCAGCACGCCGTGCATCCTGGCACCCATAAAATGTGCATTGTGCTCGGGGTGGGTGTGTGCACGTCCTGTTTGTCTTCATTTATCGACCCACTTGAGGGGCAGCCGCAATAATTAACCATCACAACCCCACAGCCAGCCTGTGGGATTGGCTCTGTTATACGAGCTCCATGCTGGCCAGCCAGAGCTGGGAGTAGCGCTACCCAGGGATGCAAGAGATCAATCACTGCAGTCCATTCCCCATGTCTGGTGTCTCAAGCCTGGGGACTGTTCCAACTCTTGAGTTATCCCAGTGTTTAGTTCAGTTTCTGTTAAAGCTCATGAAAAGATTCCCATAAGTTTTTGCTGCAACTGGACTTCCTTGTTTGACTTTCACTTTTTAAAGAGCAGATTAATTTCATGGGATCTGCAGTGGAAAACTCAGCTGTGCCAAGAAATGTAGACAGCTTTGCAAGAGCAGACATTTCAAATTGCTGGGCTGCAAACAACTTGGAGCAACTTGTAAAGCCATCTGAAATGAAAACAGTTTTCTGGTTAATCTGCAAATGAAAAAAAAGTCCCAGTGTTAGGAGGGACAGTTTTTTGGCTTGGGCTGTGATTTCAGTGGATTTAAGATGATTTGAGTGGGGGCTCCTGGAAACTCTGTGCACTGTTTTGTACAGGGTTTGGTTCTTGTGCTGCTGCTTTGGTGTCCACTGTGTTCAGACAGGGCAGTGACCATCAGCCCCCATGGGCTGGTTTCCTATTGGGGGGGAGGTTGGGAAAAGATTTTTCTGCAGCAAAGTAACTTCAGTGTGCTCATGTAGGTCGGCATGCTTGCTGTATAGAAAGGACACTGCTTATAAAGGGAATTATCTGAGGAAGAGCAAAGCAGTGAATTTCAGACCACTTTGATCGTTCCTTGCTTTATACCCTGGTGAAGCAGATGCTGCTCAAAAGCCCCTGGGCCAGGCAGGTGCCCAGGTGTGCCTGCACTGCTGGCCTGGGTGCAGAAGTGACCCAGGCGTGTCTGGCTGCTGCCTCCTGGGTGCTGAAGCCCAAACTCGAGGTCTGCAGTGTCAAAGGGTAGGACAGGGAAGGGAAGTGAAACAACAAAACAGAAGCTGAGGGAGTATTTTATAGAAATGAGTGACTCTGTCATGCTGCAAGGGGCCATGACTGGGCTGAAGGCAGTGCCCTGCTCTGATTTCCCTGATTCCAGGACACGACTTCTTTCAGTTCCTTCTAGACACTTGAGAAGAGGGAAGAGTGCAGAAGGGCTGTGATGGGCCTCAAATTCACCTTCAGGGACAACTGCTTGGCCCGACCTGGTAAGAAGTGCCCCTGTTGGATGCACCTGCCCTGCTCCCCAGGAGGCAGAAACTTTTCAAATTCAGAGAAAGGTGATCTGATCAGCAAAAGGCCCTGAGAGACCATGTCAAAGCCGGGTGATAATTTCCCATTGCCTTATGAGGTGTGTGGGTGTAAGTGTCAGAGTTAATTTCTTAGACTCGGTGAAGGTCATCTGAGCTTTAATGTGATTCATCTGGTGGGGTTTTAATTCTTCTTGTGAGCCAAGTCCCACAGCAATACATGGGAAACTCAGCTGTGCTGCCTGGCAGAGCATGGCATGGCTCTGTCTCCCCTTTTATGAAATAAGGGATATCCAAAGGCTGGGAAGGAAAACTGTGCAAGAATTGGGCATTTTGTTATTTGAGTGTGTTTGAGAAAGGGAAGCAGCATTGTAGAGCCTTTGTGGGTAGATATCTATCTTCAGATATCCCTGCAGAGAGGTAGCAGGAGTAGCCCTGTGAAGAAGGACAAAATTTAGAGGTGTCATCTCTCTTAGCAAACATCCAGCTTGCCTTAAAGTATTCCCCTAGCATTTACATGAGCACTTTTCCCTTTATTTGTTTGTTTGTTTATTGTCTGCCTAACGGTTTCAGCCTCATCACAAAGAATGATAGGAGCATGTCACTGCAGGAGAGCCTGCAGCTGCTATTGCAGTCCCAAGTAAGTAGTAAATAGCCCACTCAGAAAAAATAAATGCTACTTTTATCAGCCTGTCCGTGGCACCCATATGTCCAATTTGGGATTGATCACTCATGCAGAAAAGCTGATAACACTAAGTATTCTGCTTTCAGACTCCACAGGCAGAGACAGGTTATGTGACCTCTGTTTGCCCCACAAGCCTGGTATTGTGCTGCTTCATCCATTGCCAAATTTTGTTTTAAGGAGGAAGCAGATGTGGAGCACAATGAAGGAAACTGGATAAAGAATTTCAGGCCTGGTTAAGAGAACTCTAAACGTGAGGACAACTAGCTTTCACCTTATACACCACAGACTAGGCACAATTCCTCTTCAAGATCTGTGTCAGACCTGAGGAGAACCAATACTTTTGTCCTGGAGGAAATAAAAAAAATCAAAAATCCCATTGCCCAGAGTTTTGCTGTGCAAAGCGCTTTGTAAAAATGAGAACATCTACAAGATTTGGCCCTGGCTCTTCTGACTGGAAGCTGAATGGTTAAATGGCTAAATAATCCCTACCTAGAGCCTTTTTCTCTTGATTTTACTAGAGGGAAAGATTCAAACCTCCATAAGTTTGCTGTTTGTAGAAGGGGTTGTGGTTGGTTGGTGGTTTCTGTCTGCTGTTATGGACAGGGACTTTCATGGTCCTGGGCTGTCCAGAACCCTCTCATGTGTTTCTTGGCCATTCAGTCTATTCACTTGGATTTAGGATATTTTTGAGCTCTGAACTGCCATTTGTGTCAGGTGGGAATTTATGCTGTGGTGTTTAAAGAAAGGGAAAAAAAACCCAAACAACAAAAGAAACTCTGCTCTCAGCTCTGCTAGAAAATGAAGTAAATAATACACCTGTATCAGCAGTTTATTTGACAACATAACTACAGGTTGGTGACAACTGTTAAAAAAAAAAGAAAAGGAAAAAAAGACATTTTGGTTATATGTTAGCATCTCCAGGAATTAGAATAGGGGGGAAAAAAAAGACTAAGAAAGTAGATATATCCTGGATCTCTGCAAATGTTCTGTAATGGCACAGGGCTAAAATCTTCTGTCAAAGTACTTGAAACCCAGGATCTCATTGTCCTTATTATAACAAAATCTCAATGCTGGGAGGAGGAAATTTCAGAGTGACAGGTGCTTCATAGCTCTACAAGGACCAGAGTGCTGTGGGAGGAGGCACAAAGGCACAGGGTATGAGTTGAAAATATAAATGCTATTTCCAGCTGTAATAATCCGCAAGAATTTCACCATGTGCAGAGCAGTGCTCGGGGCTGACGGAGCTCCTCAGTAAACGGCCAAACTCTCGTGTGCTATCAAACAGTGGTGGAAAGTGAAACCACACAGCCCACTCTAGGTGGGAATTGAGCAGGAGAGGGTGTTACTGGGTGCTGGCCTGCCCTTCCTTCGGGCTCAGGGAATCTCTGCCGGAGGGAAGAGCAGCGTGAGCCCTCTGAAGCTGGAACGGACATCGCTAAACCGAGCAGTTCTGTGCTGGGAAAAGCTGTGTGGTTTGGCTCTTGCAGGGGTGTGCTGCAGCTGTGGAGACCTCCCTGCGCAGAGGAGGTCTTGCCAGCGCCTGGCTGTCCTAAGCATCCATTTATAGACCTGAAATCCCAGTTTAATTCCATTAGGGTGAGTGTAAGGTATTTTCAATTTACCCATTCTGGACAACTTTTTGCTGCTGAAGTAGACATAAGTGCTTTGTAGAGGTTTGTAATAGCTCTCAACCTAAGTGTTGCTACTGGATTCAAAGAGCTAATTATCTCTTTAAAATGCCTTTCCAAAATTGTTTGCAGACTTCTCCTCCATTACAGCTGATCCCAAATCTGAGTGTCTCGTGTATTTGTAACAGGTGCCATAGGACACCTATCAACCTTCTTAAAAAGAAATACCAGGCAACAGCTGATGCCACAAAGATGGCACTATCAAGGGCAGCATCTCAGGACAGTTAGAGTCTTTCTTGGCTGAGTATTTTCTATTCTAGTAACACTGTTTCCCTTAGACTTTGTTGGTCTGTTTTTCAGTGGGCTAACTGGTTTGGATGTACCGAGGAACCTGGCCTTTTTCCTGTGGAAAAGAAAGATTTAGCACAAAGATTTATCTTCATGAGCTAGGGGAAAATTTCCTTCTTTTTGATGGACCCAGCCCTTTAAAGCCTCTGAAAGGAAACCAAATATCTTTAATTCCCAGGAGATATCTCAGAGGATCAGAGCTAAAGCATTAGTCTCTGAACTATTAGATACAGAGACCTCTGCATGACCCGTTGTGTTTCAGAGTCTCAAGGCTGTGGATTCTCCAGAAGAACCTATTTCTTCTATAACCAGAGGCTGAACAAGACTGCACCATTATAGAAGTTTAAATAAACCACATAAGGTCATCTGCTGCTTAAATCCTTGCTACCAGGTCTGTAGATATTTTTGCTTTGTTTCTAGGCGAGCTCAGAGTCCCAGTGCCAAAGGGCAACATGTAAATTGTGCTGTTATTCTGAAGCATGCAAGGTAATAAATGGTGCTGTCAATTGTTTTCACTCAAGTGACAGATTTATTCTCTTCAGAAGGAATGACCAGGAATGGCTATTATTGCAAAAAATTCACTATGTATCATCTTGTGCCTGTTGTTTAACAAATAATGCTAAGTCTAATTGCCTTCCTCTGTGGCCGAGTACCTATGAGTTAATGTTTTTTTTTTTTATTGAAGACGTGTAATTTACCATTGCTTTTGATGTGCCATCTGATTGAATGCCTCTGTGAATTACATCTGCAATCTAGCACTGCGTGTCCCAAAGGAATACCCCTTATCCCATTGTTTCCTCGTGAGCTGGGTAAAAACGGTCTTAATTTTTCTTTTTTTTAAACACAAACTATTAAGCTTCTGTTTCCCAGTTTCTAGGTTGACATTCCTGCTCCTGGCAGATGCACTTAAAGTTTAACAAATCAGTTGCATGTGGGAATGTATGATGTTTTATAGTACTAAAAATGTGGGTTTAAATCTCAATAGCACTTTTTCCAGAGTAAACATGGAATTAGCCTGGAATCTGATCCTGCAGTTCTGCCCAAACTCCCCTGGAATCCAACTGCAGCCCTTTCCGGTAGCACCTTGTTTTTCAACAACAAAATGCTGCAGCTGATACACTTCAGGACACAAACATTATTGCTTTTTAAAGTTTTTTTAGTGATTCAGCAATGCCTGTTTTTCTACAAGTCTGTGTTCCATTTTTTTTCCCAGTCAACATTGCAATGTTTGTAATGTTTTAGGAGGTTAGAAAATAGCATCTAAAACCATAAAGCTTACATAAAGCTTGCATTTCAACAACACATTTTAGAAAGAGCTGATGGCAGACAAATGTTGAAGTTAAAGCCTTGCTTCCTTGGAAAACAATACAGCTTCACGTGCCAAAGGGAGGTGATGGGGAGCAAAGGTAAAACTTCTATCTGCAAAATCTTATTTTTTGTAGCTCTTTAGGTCTGTTGTGGTTGAGAATGCAGTGAAGTGGTCCCAAAAGGGTTATCAGAGATGTGAAGAGGTGACAGAGGCAGCTTGTGGGCCATCCTCTACCTCAGGCAGTGCATTTCGAGATTTCCCATTACTAAGAACTGTGGAAATGCAAGTTTTGTGCTGGTGTGATGGGCTGAATTAGACACACAGTGATTTATTCTAAAATTATTCTGAATGCTCATATTGTTGAACTCGCCTCCTCATGAAGATGGCTGATACCACTGGAACAGGTATTTGTTGCTTTCAGTTGTGTTTTTGTGACAGTATCAAACTGGAATCAGGCATCCTGGTGTAAGTTACAACAGCGTGACTTTTCCATGCAGGTAAATTTTCAGCCAACGCTTAAGGCCAGGGCTTTTATTTGCATTTCTTTATTACAATAATGCTCCATTAATAGGCTTTCTCAAGCAGCAAAAGCCAAGGTCTGGTTTGCCAGAAGGGGAGTGTCAAGAAGGGGAAATGAGATGGGGAAATAAAATAGGGGACACAGGTAGGACAGGAAGTGTGAGTTGCCTTGCAGCAGTCAGTGGAGGCACTGAGGGCAGTCCCAGCCATCCCTGGGGCTGGGAGCGGAGCCCTCCGGGTGAGGGGTGTCTGAAACCCCAGCAGTGGGAGAGGGGATCGCAGCCTGCCAGGAGCAGCACCCGCTGCTGGCACACGCTGGGGATGCTCTCTCAGCATGCTCCTATTCTCCAGTTAGAGCAATTTGCCAGCAAACCCCGAGCACAGATTGCTTTGTTCTGTTAAAACAAATATCCAGGAAATTCAGCTACAAACTTTTGCTATCACTCAGCTCTTATCTTGCTCCATTGCAGTAACTATTTGATGACCTCAACAGAGGCCTTGAATCCAGTAATCAGTTCTTCAAGTTTGCAACAAAATCCATTCTTTTTTCCTAAACAACTACAAGTAACAAGAGGTTGTCTTGGCCTTTTATCTGTTTTGACAAACGAGGGCCTAGCCCTCCTCCTCTGCATGCTGATCTGCTCTTCCAGGGTCTGGAAGGAGGATGTGGCTTGGCTCTCCAGACTCCTGCCTCAGCTGGGACTCGCTATCTCATGCAAGTGCCTGGCAAAGCAAAGGAGGGAATTGCATTCTTTGCCTGAAAGGCAACAGAGGCTGGTTGGTTTTTATCAGGGCTGCCACCAAGAAGTTCAGCTGGTTGATTTGCAAAGATAATTTTTGGCTCCTGTTTAGCCTGAACAGGAGTGATTTGGACAGTAAATGATCTGAGTGATGCACTCGAGGCGATATTCACCCTGGTGGTTTAGCCCTGAGAAGCCAATGGTGCTTTTGCTCCAGCTGTAAGCCTCTGTTTGGTGTGGAAGGGGTTAAACTGCAGCCTGTGACTGCAAAGCATTTGTCTGAGGACTGGGACCGTTCTTATCTTTACAGTGAAATATTATCCCTTCATGGTTAACAACCAGCAGCAAACCTGCTCATTGTGGAAGCAGTTTGGCATAATTAGCTGGTTAAAGAAGTCTGCCTATTGATTAACTGAACTAAATGACCCATAATTAAGAGCCCAGCTGTGGAGCTAATCTATTTGGTGGTGTTTTCCTTCCCGTACAGGTTTGGAACCTGCAGGTCTGTTGGCTGCTAGGGCATGGCTTGGTGAGGAGCCCAGGCTGGGGGTAATTGAGTTGCTGTGGGGCTCTAATGCACACCCCATGGGTTATTAGGGGCTGCTGGCACACTGCTCTCCTCTCTCAGACCTCAGAGGTCCAGCAGGAGCCCTGCTGGCCCTGGGAGGCTTTGCTGCCTTCCTCAGGGCTCACAGGAGCTGTCTGCTCTGCAGCACCTCGGATTTATGGGGGTTTGGGGGAGGCAGCTCCATCCCTGCAAACAGCCACACGGGTGTGGGCTGTTGTCAGAGGCCCCCGTGTGCTGGAAGGGACCCCAGGCCACGAGAAAGACAAAGCTGGGGCTGCAGTTGTGGGAAGCCATTTGTTTGGTTAGCTTGCAGTGTTATTTCCTTGCAAAAAGTTGCCTATTTTTAGTTGTAATTTATGTCTAGCATGATGCATAGTCTCTATAAAATGTATTCAGACTGGAGTTTAACTTGGGTAGTTCAGAGGAGCTCCTGTTTATACCTGAATATTGTTGAATCTCTCATTACCCCCTTTGTAAAATGCTACTTCCTACTCGCTATTTTTCATATGGCTTACTAAAGATTATTCCAAAATGGGTTCATTGCTTTGCCCTCCCTTCGATATAATGCTATAAAAGCAGGGTCACACTTTGGTGGTGACACCAGCCAGCCTGCACCGTCTGAGCTGGTACCAAGCTGCACCAGGCCAAGGGATTGATAACATTAAGCTACAGTGTCAAAGAGTCACAAAGAAAACACTGATTTTCTTTTTTTTTTTTTAAAGTCAGCTCTTATCTGCCTCTTCTTCTTAATCAATCCTCCCCAAACCACAAAAGTAGCAACCTGAACAGATTTGGTCTCGAAGAGTTTAAGGTTAAAGGACTTCTTAAGCACTACTCTTTCCTCTGCTGGGCCCATTGAAATAATCAGAAAATATTTTCACTGACTTTAGTGGTGTTAGAATAGACCCCTCAAATACTCATCCTTTCCTGCACTGTGAAAGCTTTTGGCTGTGTGTGTTTCTGGCACAGAAAGGAGATTCTTTCTCCATGTTATTTCCTTTAATCTCTAAAAGATTTCAGCCATCCACAATGGAAGCTGCTGGCAACAGAGTTTGCTGTGCTGGTGTCTTCAACCTGAACCAGTGGAGGAGCAATTCAAGAAATAAAGACTTAGATCTTGGTTCTTGTTCTGGTCACACAATAGTGAGGGAGGTACCTGCTGATAACGTGGAGGTTGCTGTGCAAGGAGCAGAGGTACCTGGTGAGCGTGATGGGGTGAGAGATGCACCTCCTCCTTTGAGCCGGGGGCTTCGTGCTCTTTGCTTCATCTCCATTGTGCTTCAGGTCCTTCTGGGTCCACACGGCCTCCAGTTTGGGGAGGCACTTTGTAGGAACAGACCCCACTGCGCTGGATTGAGCTGTATGTTTGGAAGCTGGATTCGTGTCCCAGCTGTAAATCTGTGTGAATCTGGCCAGGGAATGGCCTTGCCCCAAAGGTGGTCTGTGAGAATTGTGCAGGGAGTACAGCTAGAGCTCTGGAAAAATGTTATAAGCAGTTACAAGAGAGCTTGTACAAGAACCCAACTGAGGATAAAACCCCGCAGCAGCCTTTTAAACTTCATTTTATCCCATTCTGGCCTTTCATCCTTCCTTTTGTACACAGTGCTACGAGGGAATAGTTAGTTACCTCCTATTAATATCTCAACACCTTCATGCAATGTCTGAACAGCAGAGCTGGCTCCTGCTGAGTATCTGACCATGATCCAGGAGGTTGCTTTGATCCTGGTGGTGGGAAGCAGGGAGACAGCAGGCTATTTTCTTCCCCTAGCTGCAAGAGAGCCATGGTGTCATTCACATCACCTCGCCCCCCACAGCTGGAAATCCCTGGACCAGCTCACACTTTGTCTGCCTGTTAAGCCCTTTAGAAGGAAGTGAATTTACTCCCTGCAAAGATGCCGGAGACAGCTCAGAGCTGCATGAAATCTCACCAGGATTCCCCTATACACATATGTCCAAGAGCCTCCAGTGAGGGATCAGACCCTGGGGAATGCAGGGATCACTGAAATGCCTGGGCTGGCTTTCTGCCAGCCATTAAGGCAGCCCTCAGTGTAACGTTGGGAAGAGATGAGATGTCTCCTCTCCCCTTCTTACTAGAGTGGTACTTCTTGCTGTATTTGCTGCTTTTTAAAAGTTTGGATTTGGTCAGTACCTCATAAGCACTTTTGCTCTGGCAGTGAAAGAGCAGCTGCGTTCAGGAGCCTGTAGAATCCCCAGCAAATCTTGAACACGAAAGCTTCTATTATTTGCATATATCTATGTAATTATTATTATATTTATATATAATATCTGCTTATTTAATGTACATATGATTAAAGAGGCTATGACTGTATCAGCAATCGCTTCTTAGCAGATCGTGTTATGCTTCATGTGTCACCACAGAGGATGCAGATAATCTGAAAAGTGCCTTGCTTGCACACCAGAGCTTTAATAGCTATAACAAGACAATTAGTACATCGTTCCACTTGAACTTTAATGTAATAATTGGCAGTAAGTAATTCCCCTCTGATGCGATACACAGCCTGTGTTGTGAACAGAGCAGCCCTGTGTAGGAAAGGGAAAATAAAAGTCACAGCTGCTGACTGTGACCAAGGGGGTGGATTTGGGGCTGATGTTCCACAATGATGGATGTGGTGTGGATGTTGGACATGGCCCAGGAGCACTGTGAGGACTTCCACTGGATGTGACATCCTGATCTGCTGTGCCTCTGTGCATCTGAGTGGGATGCATTGCACAGTGCCCCGGGGAGGGGACACTTTTATCCCCAGTGTGGTACTGAGAGGTGCAGACAAGGCTCTCCTTTCATTCTCCCTGCCCACAGAGAGATTGATTTTGAAAAAGGGGCATTTGGATAGCAGAGATACTTTTTGGTAGTCAATGAATCAGAGCCTTGCCTGAGGCCAGCACATGCTGGAGCAGAATAAGGATTGCCTCTTTCTCAGCATGACCCCAAACACTTCTGAATTTCCAAACGTGTTTCTGATCATTTCTTGCAGTGAGGTCAGTGGAGAAATACAGGTAATGCAGCTTTGTGATTTGAAGTTCAGTGTCTAAATTGTGCTCTAATGTATCAGGGAAAAGCATTTGTTTCCCATGATGGATCAAGTGGATGCCAGCAGATTGCTCCTTCTGTGCCCAGGAGCTGAGCCCCACTGCCTGTGCCTGGTCCTGGCTTTCTGGCAAAAAAACACTGCCTGTGTCAGGAAAGCTCTTCCAGGCTGCCCTAATGATGTTCACATGAAAAGAAAAGGAAGGGGGAGGGAGGAAACATCTTAACCCATGTCTTGTGTGATCTCTCCTGTGATCACATCCTGTCTGATCCTCCCTTCTGGGTCTCTGAAGTGTAGGTGGTTGGTGTGTGTTTTCTAGCGGCTCTGTGCTCAGTTCTGTGCAGTGCATGGGTACAGAAGGCTGCCTACCATGGGAGTTTGTGATCTGGAGAATGCAGGAAATGACATTTGGGCAGTACTACAGAAGATGGGTTTTCATTGACCCCATGTTTCTGAACAGAGTCATCTGCCGTGTTGTCTAGGACCAGATGTGTAATTAAGGATTTATTCTAGTTTTTGCAGATTTTTATGATGTGGGCACCATGTAATTGTTTCCAACCAAGAAAGACAAGGAATGTGTTTCCCAGATTTCTGAGGTAATAGTCAAATGTGGATCTTGATAGCAGTTAGAGAAAGTTTCCCATGGGATGGTTATTTGACATGCACATCACAGCAACGCTGACAGAAAGCAGAGTCCCCAGTGCTGGTATTGGGGCCGTAGCAGGAGGGGTGACTCTTCTGGAGCCCCTGCTCAGTGGGGAGTGGGGACAGTTTGCTCAGGCCACGATGAGGGGGAAGGCATTGACATTTATGTGACAGGAGCTGGGGAATCTCAGGACTTCACATCTCAGTCCCTCACGAGGGGGAATCTCAGGACTTCACATCCCAGTCCCTCACGAGAGGGAATCTCAGGACTTCACATCCCAGTCCCTCACGAGAGGGAATCTCAGGACTTCACATCCCAGTCCCTCATGAGGGGGTTCTCTGCTGCGCCGACGCTGAGAACAGCAAAATTCCTCCTCCAGCACAGGCAGGCGTGGCTGGAGGAAGCACCTCCAGTTCTCACAGCCCCTGGCAGGAACAGCACCGCTGTGTCCCGGGCAGAGCTCTGCTCCAGCGCATCCTCTCCTCCCTGCCAGAGTGGCCGATGCCATGCTTGGCCGTGCCACCCGCGGTCCCGTGCGGGCACATGGAGGCTCTGGCTGCACTCCTGCCTGCCATGTGCCTCTTAAAAACCCCAGAGATTCATTTAAACATTCCCCATCGGAGCAGGCAGGACCCGCTGTGCTCGGCAGCGGGGCAGGGGGTGGGCAGCAGGTGTAATGGTGAGCAGGGGAACGGGAAGAGGAACGTGCTGGGGGCTCCAGGCACTGCTCTCCTTCCACCCAAATTCCTTTGGCAGCTGGATCTCCCGCCGCTCCTGTTCATAAAAAGCAAATGACTTCTCAGATTTATTAGTTACCTCCAGGTGCAATTTATCAATCCCAGGCTGGGCCCTACCCAGGCAGCTGGGGAGAAGCTTGTGTCTTTGATTAATGTGCTCTCCCCCACAATGGTGGCAGATTTCTTACTGGGATTTAATTCTAACAGATTCTTAAAAATAACAAGGAGCATATTCAGCGAGCTGTTTAAGAGGATGCAGAGCTGAAGCACAGTTCATTCTCTAAAGCTTTGAAGTATTTACAGAAGGGGTTGAGGGAATCTTCATGGAGGCTGGGAGGGTAAAGGAGGAACTTTAAAGGAGGGTGAATTGGAATAGGCGGAAAAAAGGAACAATTACAACAGCTCATAGTGGAAACAGGAGATTGAGGGGTTTCAAGGTAGAAATGAAACAATGGGAGTGAGATCTCAATAAGCACAAGAAAAAATGTTAAAGACTGGGCTCTTGCAAACACAAGGGTTTCCTTTAAGCAACACAATCTTTGTGTCTGAAATTGTTGTGAGAGGGTAGAGGAACATTAAGTGGGAAAAATCAGAAAAACTAGGAAGATGAGAGGAAAATGGGAAGCCCCCAAACCTTGGGCTGCAGTGTGGAAAACCATTGAGGCTTCACTGCAGCCATTCCCCTAATGCATCAAGAGGATGCCTTTTCCCATCTTTATTTTCTTCACCTTTTAGCCACATCTCCAGATGAAAACATTACATATAGGCCTGCCTTTTGGAGATCAAGCCAACAAGAGCTCTTGATTTTTTGACCCTTTTTTTCACAGATGGAAATATATTAACCTTCCCCTCCTTTTCAACAATGCCAAAGCTGTTTTCTCACAGCTCAGGGTCTGTGCTGGAAAGCAGTTTGCTGTTTTCCAGTGGGATGAGGATGCTGGATCAGGAAGATTTGGAAAAACTCCACCAGCATCATGGTGTCCCCTCTGTACCTGAGTTGGCTGCTGACAGCCCTCCTAGGTGCAGCAGCTTAGATTTCAGTGTGACAAAGTGTTTTCACACCCTTTGGGAAGGAGGAACATCATAACCCAGTTAAAGGGCAGGATGCTCCAAGCTTTCAACGCATATTTATACTGTCTATTTTAAGTATCTACTTTCAGATCTTTCTATATGGTCAGTGCAAAAAAAAAAAAAAAATCCACATCTCTGAAAGGTGACTCATGACACCTAAAATAGACTCTTCTTCTCAGACATCCTCTCTCTGCACTAATTATAGCAGGAGGCTGGAGATGTTTAGCACAGTTTCAGCACGTGAAGGTTGATGCTGCAGCAGAGAGCAGCGGTACCTGCTTTGTTTTCCCTGATGCTGGCAGCGGGGTGCCTGCAGTGAGTTGTGTGCAGGTTATCTGCAGCCCAGTTCCCTGGTTTGTGGCCTCCCTGCCCTGTTTCCCTTTGCTCCAGAGAAGGGTGTTGAAGGGCACGCAGGTACTCCCAGGCTGATGATCTGCTCTGTTTCTGGTCATGCTGTGCATGGTAGAGGGAGCGTGGTCACAATTCCCACCGGGTCACACTGGGACTGCTGCAGGATGCTGTAGGAAGTGGGAGGAGATGCCTGCATCTGGAGGCCTCTGGAGAGGAAACCCACTGTGGTCTCCCCTTGTGTCACGGCAGCTGTGGCAGAGCAAAGTTGGCTTTGAGAAGGGTACAGAACCACAGTAACGTGGGAGTTCACCTGAGACTTGGGGCTGCCGTTCACTGGCTTTCCTGCTGATGGAAAAAGAGCAAAACAGTGCGACTGTGGGTGAGCACGGGGCGGATTTGCCCCACCCTGTCCATCCTTCAGAGCAGGGCTGCCTAGGCTCAGAGTGGCACAGCCTGGAGTTTCTCCCTCCCCTCACCCCCATTTTGCATACCATCTCTGGAGCCACAGTTGAAAATTAAGCCCAGAGCTGGCCATTTGTAAACCAAGCTGACAGGAAATTGCTGGCTTTGTGCTGAAGAAGTCATTACCTTAAGCTTTATTGCCGTGTGCAGAGTTTACTTGTGACAAAGTAAATGTGCAGAGATGTCTGTAAATAGGGCTGGGATATTGCTGCGTTAACAGCTCCTGGTAAGCCATCAATCAGCAGAGCAGTGTGGAAGGAACCATTAAAAGCCACTGCTGCCGACGCACAGTCTCTCCCACACGCACATGCGTCGGAGCTCTGCACCCCACTGGCAGGCTCTTCCCTGGCTGGGCAAAGCTCCCTTCTCCTTGGCTTTCAGAGGATGCTGTGCAGCCTTGAGGTGTCCCTGGAGATGGTGATGCCACCTGGGAACAGAGGGTACTGGGGGGTACTGGGCCGAAGGAAAAAACTGAAAGAGCTCGACTGGATGAAGTGTGATCTTAGGTCCCCCTGCCGCTTTGGCTGGAACAGCACTGCTGCAGAGCTGGTGAGAGAGCCTGCTTTGGGGTTTTGGTTCTGTCCATTAACGTTATGGCTGGGAAAGGGAGACAGCTTTGTTTCAGTAATACCAACATAAATCTCATTTAAAATAAATGAGGCAGCGAGCTGCACCGCTGGTGCTGCTTGAACTGCAGGAGAAGCTGTGCTGAGGGGGAAACAGATGTATTGAAAATAAGTTGGTGTCTGTGTGATTGGTGTGTGCCTAAGTGATCTAGGTGGTGCCTTGAAGGAGCGTGTCGCTGCCGCTCCCCCATCACTGGTGAGGAGCTGCTGGCAAGCAGGCAGCTCTGGCTGTGGAGTGGCTGAATTCTCCTCCAGCTCACAGAGCTCTGGCAAGTGGGAAATGGGGGTTTCTGGCTTATCTGTGTTTTCTCAGGGTGGCCGACAGCCTGCCTTAGTTGTCTGAGCACTTCAGGATGTCTGGAACTTTTTATGTGCTTCTTCCCTTGGAGTCAGCCCCCTACTACTGATGCCGTGTTGATTTTTGCCAAAATTGTGGCAGCCCAGTGCAAGCACGCATTTCTGGTCTTTTCTGGCTTCTGCCACTTGTGGGAGTGATAAAGTCAGACAGGGAATAAAACCTCATCACTTGGGGGTCACCAGAGGGGCAGTCTGGAGGAATTTTCCAGGCACTGGCTGTGCAGGGCTGGATTGTTGCACCACTGAGGAAGACGGAGCCCTGTGCTTGCCTTTTATAGCCACTGCTTCCTCTGGGGCAGCAGAACTGTCCCGGGGCTTCTGCAGGTGCTACAGCTTGGGGTGGTGTGGGAAGGGAAAGGGAGGGCTGGGAGGTGGCAACAGAAATCAGATGATGCTGCAGATTTGCTCTGTCTCAGTCCTCATTCTCACGGCTCTGCCCCTGCAGTGCCCAGACGCTGTGAGGTTTTGTGTGGGCTGATAAACCTGTGTTTGCCCACAATGAAATCCTGACGCTGACTGGATGTGGGGCTGCTCCCACCGCTTGGCCAGGAGGGGAGCACACAGAGCCGTGCTTTCTGCTGCCTCCCAGCCTTGGCTTGGGAGTGCCCATGGCTCTGCGTGGTGCTGAGGAAGGAAGGTATTTTTCACTCACTTTTCAGCTGCCTTTTTGCTGCAGGCCAGTCCCTTTGACAAGCAGAGGGAATGGCACCCAGCCACCCGGCCCGAGCAGCACCCAGCTGTAACTCAGGGCTCATTCCCTGCATCCTGGGGCTCTCGGAGCAGGGTTGCTCTCACAGCCAGGCACCTGGCTCTGGCTGGGGAGTGAGCCATGGAGAACTTGGCCCAGAGTGTGCAAATTTCCCGCTGACACAGAACTTTTCATCCACAGCCACGGCAACCCCCTGAGCCCAATTAGCCTGGCTCCCCTGGTGCCAGCCTCAGAGCTGTGTCCCCCCTTCCAGCCTCTCTCTGCAGGACTCCCTGGCCCCTGCCTGAGTTTGAGGACGTGCTGCCAGCAGCCTCCCATCCCCTCACCCCTTATCAGAGGGAACCAAGAAGGTTCCCTGGAGCTTCTGCAGAGCTGTAAGACATTTCCTTCAGTCACTGCGAACTGTTGGCAGAGCCCACCGAGAGCTTTGAGGGACCCAAAGCAGAGCTGAAGCTCGGTGGCACCAGGAACCAGGTGACAGCTCCCCAGCTTGCCCAGCTCAGCGGGGTGTGGGAAGGACAGCCAGCAGCTCCTGGATCCCCACCCAGGGCAGGGACATCGGCTGCCTGGTGCCAGCAGCGAGGGCTGTGTTGTGCTCCCTGCCCAGGCTCGGCAGGGATGGTGCTCCCCTGGGAAATGCTGCCCTGGGGGATGTGATGGCAGGAGCTGCTGGGGAACCTTCCTATCACCGTCTTTAAATCAGAAAATGCTTACCTTTCCCTTCCAAAACTCAGCTCTGTGAGAATAAGTATCCTAGTTTTACACATTTGAAACTGCAGTTGAAACGTTAAAACAGAACTGCTTTTCCAAATTTGAGGTGACTTTGTGTGCTGAAACTTCAACTGATTCTTACAAAAACTGCTTGGAGAATAACCCTGGTGCTCTGTGGCTGCTGGGTGAAACTGGTTTGCTCCGGGATGGTATGTCTGGGTTTCTGAGGAGGTCAGGATAACTGTTCCCAGGGTTGGGGTCTGAGTGATCTGCAAAGACTCTTTCCCTTGAGGAATCTCTAGTGCTGATTCTCAAGGCTGAGTTCACATTGCAGCCTTTTGTTCAGTTGAGGTTACTCATAACATCTCTCTCCTTTACGTGGATGTTTATTTTTGCGAACCTTTGAGGAACTGAATTGTCTCTGAGGCTGTTATCTCTCTGTCAAATTTGGCTGAAATTGCTCAATGAGTTCAAAGTTGTTGAGGGAGACACAGCCAGTATGAATGTATGAGCCATAGGAAATCAGACTGACAGGCTGAAATGAGAAACCCTTTAAAACTGTCAAAACAAAAAGTCTTCCCAGTGGTCTGGTCTGACTTGTCCAGATTATAGGTTCCTAAAGCATCACAAGATCCTGCCAGCTACCCCTAACCCTGAGGAGCTTCTGAAAGCCCCGCTTTGGAAAGCACAGCATCAACTCTGCTGACAGCAGAATGGACCCTTGGGATTAGCAAGAGATTTGCCACCAGCTTTTCTTGTGGCCTCTCAAGTCTGGGAGAGTGGAAGCCCATGGCCAGATGCACATCTGTAACATTCCCAACCCCCCCCGAGAGGAGATGGCACACCAGACCCCTTTGATTTGTGTTTCCTTTTGCCAAATGACTTTGATTGAAAGGGGATGTGACACCAGTTAATTAGATGTAGGGGCAGGTCAGAAAAGTAGTTGCAATAATGAATCTGCTTTTACTGGTCCCTGCTGCTGCTCCAGGAGTGCTATCACAGCCATTCACAGGATGGTTAATCTTTCAGCAAGTGCTTTGAGCATTTTGTGCAGGGAGCTGCGCACCATCAAAAAGAATGAATGACCCTGTTTCTCTTCCCTATCGTGGCTATCAACCAGAGCTATCTTTGGCAGAGCTTGTAGGTTGATTTCTGGTTGAACATCAGGGGCAGAATTCATCTGTCCAAATGTAGACATCTAATTGTGAATGTCTACATCTGAGTTACTTGTCTAGACTCTTGTTTATAGGAAAGAAATGGGCACCCCAAGGACATGAGTCATTGTATGCTAGAGTAAATGTCTAAAATAGGTCAGATGAATCATTCTGTAAATGGGCCCTTTTCTCTCCTGTGACTATGAAGGGAGCCCAGAGTCGCCATGAGGGGGGACAGAGAGATGCTTGTAAAGTATAGTGAGATGCATCCCAGCTCAGATACATTTCTGGGTATGCATAGTCAGCTGCTCTTATGTCTGCACATCTTCCTGACATCCTCTGTCCTCTTCTTCTTGCTCTTCCCTTTATAAATGTACGTGAGGCTGAAGTGCCATTTTTTTCTTGTATCTTCGGCTGCAGGATGACTCCCAAGTACCTGCTTCTTCTTCCTCAGGGTCATCAGACTGGAGTCACTTTTGTTCCAAACCTGTCTGGGTCTGGAGCTCTGCCTTATCCTCTCATGAATCCCTCCTTTCCCACTGCACTGAAACACAGCTGGAGATCTGCTTTCCCTGCAGTCAGCTAGGTTCCCTGCTTAGTCCTTCCACAAGAGCCACCTGCACACATCTCAGGTGTCCTTATGTCCTCCAGGCTAGCACAACCTGCTCTCATTTACTCAAAATTTCCTTAAACTTCTGGTAAGCTGGCAGAGTCCCCTCCTGGGCTTTGATTGTTTCCTTTTTCCATCCGTGTTGTATCTGCTCTGGATGGGCACTGCCACCTGAGAGGGACTCACAGCAGTCACCCCTGCTGAGGTGAATTGCCAGAACTGATCGTGGTGGTGCACAGTCTCTGCTGGGGGGTCAAGGTATCAGCCTCAAGCTCCTTCACAGATTTATTCCCATTTTATTTCTGTTTGCTGAACAAAAGGAATGTATAATACTTACAAATCCTTCCAGATAGGCTTGGAGCCTAGTTCTAGATGTAGCATTATTTTAACAAAACCAGTGCTGTGCTGATAAATGGGATAGTGGGAGGAGGGAAAGAAACTATTTATAACACACAGTGCAGGAGATGAGGGAGGGAAGAAAACTGAAGAGTGCAGATAAGATTTTTGCTGCAGGTGTTTTCTTAAGTTTTGGCTTGGAGACAAAGGGAAACCCACAGACCATCCAGATAAGCCCATTAGGTTAGCTGAGCACTGTTTCATTACTCAGTAGTGTTATCTAGGCCCTCTGGCCTCAACAAAATCCCAGCTTTATTCTTTCCTCAAATACTATTTTATTAAAAAATCCTCTCTGTGTGAGAGGACTTTTAAAAAAGCGTATTTTAAAAAATATATTAGAACATGGGAATTTTCGAATGCTGGCAAGCTGCACCGTTGTGTGAGTGTGAATAGGACACGATGTGCCTGCTGTCTCTTGCCTCAGCGTTGCTGAGACTTTCCTTCTCTTTTCTTAGCTGGGATCAAGCCCTGGATCCACAGGTTTGGCTTTGACCCAGGTGGGACTCAGCATCCAGAGCTGATGGGGGACCAGATCAGGGGTGCTGTGAATGTTTGTGAGGAGAGAAGAAGTTGTTCTCTCCCCCGGGACTGGAGCAATGAGGAGGCTGTGAGGCAGCAGCCACGGCTCTGGGAAGCAGCTGGGACTGGGAGCTGTGGAACGAGGGGCACCAGCCCTTCTGAGTGTGTTGGCTGAGTGTTTGAGAGGGGAACCCAGCTGATCTGCCTGGCAGGGAAGTTAAATTATGTACCAAAATACACATATTCCCGAGAACCAGGCACGAAGGAGCACTTGCTGGAGATGAAAACCGATGGAACACGCAAACTGAAACCACGGTGAGCCCCACACTGCTCTGAACCGTTTCCCACTAGGAAATTCCTGGCCTCAGCAGCCTTTCTATTTGCTCTGCAGAGTGTGGGCCATTTGAAGGTGGCTGTGTGGCAGGAGGTGCTCCAGGAGCAGCTCCCTTCTCAGCACTCACTGCTGACAGTAAACAGAGCGGGATGACTCAGAGGTGCTTTCCCTTCCACCACAGAGGTTCCAGATCAGACCGTGTCAGTAATGAGCGAATAAGCTCAGCGTTCCTCTGACGGTGTTCAGTGCTCTGATGAGTGGCCAGGTCCTGTCTGGTTCCAGTAGGCTGACACCTGTGACTCCTGCTGTGCAGAAAGGGCTGTGCTGACACTCTGACCAGACAGGCTGGCATTTGACTGCACTACTGCCCAGTGCAAGGTCATTCCTTCCACTGGATAACGATGCCTCTGAGGACAGAATGTCTCTGCTCTTACACCACTCCACACCTCTTTGTCTAACTCAGCTCTTCTGATATCTGACAGTCCCTCTGTGTTTTCTTCTCGTATCCAGAGTTAACCTCACAACTAAAGCTCAGCAAATCTCCTTAAATCCACTTGTTCCTGGAAGCTTTCTCCCTGCAATGATACCTGTGTGTGCCGTTGTCCCGCAAATACTGAGTTAGAGATCTTCCCTGACGCTAAGAGATGTCATTACTAAAACCAAAGCAGATGGTAGAATGGGATTGAGGTAATATTATGGAGATTTTCCCAAGGTGTCATGTATTTTCTGCAATTATGAAGCACTCAAATGGCTCATCTGAGGAGGCTACAAACCCTCCATCTTGAGAAGGTTTTTAAAAAAGTAAACATTTGTCAGAGATGACTTTGTTACCCAGACTTTCCCTGGGGAAGGAGATGAATTGTGTGATTTCCTGAGGTCTAGTCCCAGGAAACCAAACCAAGAAACTTGCCAGATGCTGAAAATGCTTGTAAGGTTTAGCAATGGAGGGGAAATGTTCAAAGAAAAGAACATATCTCAGATTCAGAGCTGCTTTCTCAGCAGTACTGCTGAGTTTGATTAGAACAAATCCTGCCACATTTGGCATTTAAAATGCTTGAGTAACAAATGATGCCTACTTCTCAGGGCAGGAGGAAATCAGAGTGCAGCCTCCTTGGGGCAGAGCATGTGGGAGTTTGCTTTGTGTTGTCTGACCCACACTGGGGCCAAGTACAAACAACACTTGAAATTTGCTCCCAGCACTTAGACACTTCTTAAAAGCAAAAACTGTATTAGATGGGGAGCAGTGGCTAGGCTCAATCTGATCCCAAGGTAATGTGCATTAAATGGTTCCCAGTTCTTTCTTTAATATTGTTCTCCTGCCTAGCCTGTGTGTGCTGCTCATTTCCTCTGCTGGAGGAGTGAGCAGCACATGGCAGCGGAAGCTGAGCCAGCCAATAAAAGTGATGTGGCAGAGGGAAAGAGAGGAATGTTACAAACAATCCCTGTTTTGGCTGATAAAGGCACCCTCAGGAAGCTTGCAAGTTGTAGGAGTCTGTCATTTTGCTGGGCTGGGGAGAGGAATGGAAAAAAAAAAATGCACAAAAAGGCATTTCCCCATTTGATTCAATTTCCATAATATTCTAGTACTCATTCTACTCTTGCAGAATGTGAGGCAGAGATCCAGGTCTCCTCACCCAGGTCTCGTGTTGCTTGGAAAGGGATGCAGGACTTGCAGTCTTCTCTTACTGTGGTCTCCAGCTGCAGAAAGGTGACCTGGAGTGAAGTGGGGGAAGAGGAGGCTGCTGTAGCTGGCGTTATCTTATTTTCCAGACGGTTGTATTTCCCCAAAGCAAGTGCCATGCCATCAGAGGGATGTCCCTTCTGAACTTCTGGCGTTATTGACCAGGCACAGACCGGCGTGGTCGGTGAAGTCACATCCTGGAGTGTCACGCTGTGCGCCATGGCCACGTGTGGCCGTGCCGAGGAGCCACCGGTGGAGCTCTCCATCCAGCCCGCCGGTGCCGGGCAGCTCCCAGGCCCTCGCTGGGTGCCAAGCCCTCGGAGGGCAGGCTGCTGTGTCAGGCTGAGGGCTTTTCACCCACTTCAAACGCTGTGAGTGGCGGCGCCTCGTGTAGCGGCGCGGCGTCGGGAATCCCCAAGGTGCCGTTGCGCGAGGAGGTCAGAGCGCAGCCCGAGCAGCGCGTTCAGCGTTCCACGCTCCGTTTGTACGCGCCGGTGGCGTCGTGCCAAGATGAATCCCAAACGATCACATCTCCAGCCGTGTCGGTTCCTTTCACAGCAACGTAAAGCGCTTTTCTCCGCTCGTCAATGCCGTGACGTAGTGCGGAGGACAAGCGATCTGCCGTTGGAGGGCCCCTCTGGCTGGGACGCGTCACTGGGGTCCCCAGAGCGCCCGCTGCCACTCGGGGAAGATGCACGGCAGTCTCCCGTGGCCACACGGCTCACCTCAGCCTGCCCTGTCACCCGAGCGAGACAAAGGCAATTGCAAGGCAGAGGAGAAAATAACAAACCGTTGACCACATCGTAAATCCAAAGACGTGGCAACAACAGGGCTAAGCTCGTTCATGCAGGAAATATTGTAAATGAAACCGCAGTGTTCGGTACAGCATCTGCCGAGAAGGAAATCTCTTTTGGTAGCTCGCACCTGCTAGATACAGAGAAAAGAAAGGGACTGGATTTCTTAATTTTGCAGGAATCTATCTTTTTCTTCAAAAGACAGCATATTTATAACTCTAGTAAAACTGCAAAACCGGTATATAAAAAACATCCTACAAGAAGAATAATTTTATTTCTGATCAATTGGATGTGATCAGAACAAAGCTCTTAATCTTTGCTCCTCTTTTACAGAATTGCTGCCTGGACACCTCCTCTGTGGGCCCAGGGACCTAATGCTTTTTCAGTCCATACTGAATGGGAAACTGTCAGGAAAGGGAAAGAATCTTAATTTATTTTCTCTTCCCTTGATTAAAAAAAAAAAAAAAAGAAAAGAAAAAGATAAAGATATTCAGATCAATTGTTCTCCTCTTCTCAATGCTTCTCAGGTGACAGGAGAAAGTGAAGACTGTTGTAATCCCTTAACCAGGCATTTCATAACAGCAGTCCCCAGACAGGACTCAGGTGGGTCCAGAGGTGCAGAGACATGAGCTGCTGACCTTCATGCTGATCTTTTTACAAATCAGCCCCCTTGCTTCATGATGTGGACATGTAGCAGAGGGAATCTTACTTCATCTATAACTCAAAGGCCTTGAGGCTTTAAGTAGCAGCAGAAACAAGTTCCAAGAAAGGCCCTGGAAGTGCCTACAGAATCCCCTGTGATGGTACCCTGACTCAGACGAAGCTTTGGTCCCCAAAGAGGATTGAGACGCTTTAAGCTTAAAGAAAAAAACCCAAACAAGCAATTGGAGCAGGTTTTATTAGAGCAAAACCAGGGACGTTCAACTTTGCAAATGGAGCAAGTGCAAAGCAGCTGTTTCCACCTTCCCTGCCCCCACGTTGGTCTTTGCTCCCAGAACCTGTTGTACCTCGATGACCATCTGAGCTGCAACAGAGAGCTCCTGGTGGGAAAGGGGTACCATGATGGCACACTTCAGGAGTGGGGTGTCTGGAAGCTTGGCAGGAAACCTCCCCTTCAGACTGGCATGTGTTCAGGACATAGGCAGCACCAAAAGAAGGGAAATGAGCGTCCAGGTTTGATTGCTGTGGCTGTAGGTGAGTCAGCCGGGCACAATGTTCGTGTCTCTGCCTCAGCCTCTCTCCCCTTGCCTCTCTCCTGGCACCAAGGTCTCACAGATGCCTCCAGCAGTGCCTCTGTGTTTCAGGTACCTATTTGTTAATAAGGCTGGAAGCTTTGAAAGGTCCTGTCTGACTTAATCCCTATTGATCACAGAGCCTTGATGTGAAGGAATTTTAAATTTCCAGCTGCTGACTGTTTAACAACTTCTGACTTCAAAAGCTCTAGGAGCCTTCTCCTTTTAAATACACTTTCCACTTAAGGAAAATATAGTCAGCCCCTCATTAATGTGTACTTCTCCCATAATTATACAAGTGTTTGTAGTGCAAACGCTCCGCTCTGTGCCATGTGCACATTCTTCATCCAGGAAATCAATAGGCAATAAGCAACATCCATTTCTGATCTTTATAGAAGTCGTTTGCTGCAAGGGCAACTTTTACTCAGTTTGACAATGTAGATGTAAAATAGATGATCTTTAAAAACACCTAAGTCTCCTCAGCCGACAGCCCATTGTCCCCAAATGAACCAGGGCGTATTTCCCAGTACCAGCTTGGCAGCTGGGAGGGCACCACTGCTCCAGGCCCCTGGCACCTCCTCCCTCCCAGTCAGGAGCATGGAACTGCCTGGGGGCTGGTCCCCAGGCAAGCCGAGAGCTGCCAGTGGGGCCTCTCAAGCACAGAGGGTGACAGTCTGAGTTACAGCCCTGAGTCAGGGAGCATGAAGGAACCTGGAAATGATTATGGAGCATACGGGGGAGCCTGAGCAGTGGAGAGACTGCAGAAACCATGCTGATCCCTGGGGAGCTCAAACCATATAATTTACACAGGTCTATGCCTGAACTTACCTTTACAGTCATGCTCTTGAAAAAGAGTTTACTTAAAAGGGAGGGGATACATAAATCTCTGGGGCTGAAAGAGCAGCTGAGCAGAGCCAGGTTTATAGGCAGAGATTTGCATGCCTTCAAATTCACACAGCCTTCCTGTGTGCTGCATGGCTGGGATGGAGGCAGTGAGGGTCTGGAAAATCTGTCATCTCAGTCCTGCACTGGTCTGAGCTCTGTGCGACTGCAGGGCTCACAGGGTGAGGTGGTACTTGGTGACACTCAGGGGAAATTGATGTGAGCAGGTGTTAGTGCCTCCAGGAAACACAGCTATTCTGGATGCAAATGCCTGGGAGATCTTTGTGAATGTTCTTGCATAAAGCTGAGACTTGATACTTCTGAGGGTTTTGGGGTTTTTCAGGTTTTGTCAAAAAAGAAAAGGAAAAATTTTCCCTTCCCCATGGCTCCCCTTCCCAGACCACTAGGGCAGCTGAAGAAAGTGAACTAAACATACATGCAAAGCATAATGTGCATCTTCCAGTTTCTGAAACTGGTGGAGTGGGGTCCCAGACACAACAGCTTTCTTCACTGGCCAGTTCTGACTCACCCTCCTTCTGCAGAAGCCATGAGACATAGTGAAACCCCGCGGTCTCAAACTGTTTACAAAATATACAGGAAGGCACTAGTCCAACTAACTTAATGCTGCTTTTTGGTACTGAGACACACTCAGCTGTGCAGCCCGAGACAGAAAACCAAACTCTGTGGGTGGAGCGAACTGGGAAGCTGCACCAAGCCACCAGAGCTGCATGCAAGCCTGGGACCAGCACCGGGCATGACAGGGATCTCCAGCAACCCTAAGTTGCACTTTTCCTTGAGGGTGGCAGAGAGAACTTTCGCTGAGCTGATACTCAGTTGTTTTCCTCTGATTGTTATTTTCAGCTCTATGTGACCAAAAGGCAAGAGGACACAGTCCAGAGAGTCCTCATCTCAGCTGAATGCTGTGCTTCAGCATGAAATGTTTGCTGCACTCGATGTCAGAGCTGCAGGAGAGGAGGCTTCTCTGCAATACATGGGAGAGGGAGAAGCCTGGAGTGACACACTGGATTGTATCCTCAGTGTGCAGGGAGCTCTAACACACATCCCAGTGCTGGCAGCTCAGTGACGGTCCCCGCAGGGATCAGGCTGTTTGTGTGTGTGTGCACCCCCGTGCAGCAGCCATGCACAGCTCCTGCACTGCTGCCGAGCTGCTCTGCCCTCAAGGTCAAGTGTTCTTCTATCATGCAGCATTTTAATCGCCTTTGGATATCTTTCAAAACCTGAGCTTGTGTCTTGATGAAACTTTTGACAGGCAGTGAATAACAGGAGCATTATTAATTCATGTCAGATGGGACTGAAACGTTTCTTGTTTATCCTGCCAAAATGGTAAATGAAAAAATGGACTTTTTCTTTGACCTTGGTTTTGGTTTGTGCTGTAGATCCCCAAAGAAGAAAATATCTCTGTAGTAAGTGTCTTATTAACAGAAAGCATCTGCAGTAGGAAGAACAATGTGTTCTGGCCCAAACTTGCAGCTGTGGCCACCAGCTGTGACAGCCCTCTTGCTTCAGCTTTGTCTTTACTGCATTATTTCAGAGGTAGCTTTAAAGAACTGAGAGGAGAGCCCAGGAGTGGCTGGCTTAGAAACAACCTGCTGCAATTATAGAGAAACTTCTGGGTTCGTGAAGGGCTCCAGCAGCCCAGGAGATAACCTGACGCTTGGCTCCAGGGCCCTCGCAGGAGAGCCAGGGAATGTGGGGAAAATCTGGGTATCTGGTGAGTGGAGATGTATTTAGTAGCAGGAATGGAGTGTGTGCCTTCCAATCACATAAATTATATAAAGACTTTGGCCAGACTCTCAACGTCCCACTGGAGATCATTACCGTTCTCTCCCTGTAACTCTGGGTCTTCCATACTTCAGTTTGATTTTAGACATTGGGAAGTGTTCAAAGATCTTTGGCATGGGTCTTGTATGGCCATTTCCCAAAGAGCTGTCTGCTCCTCAGGTTTTCTGAGACTGCTGGAGGCTCGTGCCAGTACTTCCAGTGCTGTCCTCTGGAGCAAGGGCTGCAAAGACCATTTGGCACTGACTGCATACGGGAATATCTTACAGTCTGCTGCTGATTTGCCTGACCTGCTCCTCTGCTTTGTCCACATGCTGCTGACTGTCCCCTTGGGAGCTAATTCAGAGCAGGTATCAGGAAGTTCTGCTCTCCTGGGGTCTCTATGCTGGTGGCCTGGCAGCTTGGGCTGAAAGGAAACAGTTGTCTGCACCCTTTGGACTAAAGCTGCTCTTCACAGAGTTTGGGTGTTGTTTTGTTTGTGAGCTGGTCCTTGAACGTTCTTAGAATAAAACATAAATAAGTGAAAACACATTCAGCTCACCTCCACTTGCATAAAACCTGTTGTGTATAGCTTTCTCTTACATAACCCACCTGACTCCAAGAACAAATGTCCCTAATTTCTTCTGGATGATAGGCTTTGTAGAGATTTAAAGGGCAATTTCTCTCTCCTTCTCTTAGCTCTCACAAAGTATTACAATAAGGAACTGCAGTGACAGACGATACTTAAAGGCATGGTTTAGAAGTGATTCATCTGTGAAACACAGTGTAGCATATTTTATTGTATTTTAGCTAGTAAAGCTGTGCCTTCTAGCCCAGCTTTGTCATGCTGCATGGTAAATTACACTTATAGGAATCCCAGCCACACAGCTGAAAATAAGTACCCTCTATACAAGAGTTAATGCGGTAGATTTGTACTTAGACATGTATTTGTAAAATATTTAAGCTGCATGAGAAGGGCGTCTGTAGGAAGATATGATTACAGGATCACAGAAGTGCAGCACAGGGCTGTCATATTTTAAGGTTAAAGAGCAATCATTAGGCTTTGGTGGCTGACACTGCACGGATGGAGGAAGGGAGCCCTTTGAAAAGCTGAGTACGGAACAGCCTGGGTCTTGCATCTGCTGCCCTAGCTGCAAGTCAGCCCCAGCTTGAAGGATGGTGTTTTTACTGATTCTGGGACCCTCTTATATCATTGCCTTATGGCAGGAGAAGAGAGCTCCAGGAATTACCTTCTTGTGGCAGCACATGCTTTATGCCTGCTACTACCCAGGCAGAAAGGCACAGCTGATCAGGAGCTGATCTCAACTTCACAGCAGCACCTCATCATGCCAGGGCTGTGAGTGCCTTCCAAACACACACAGCAGTTTTACAAGCTCTTCAGCATATCTGGGCAGTGCCTTGTAGTCTCTTGGCACAAGGCAGTCCAGTCTGTAGTGCAACAGCCTTCAGGAAAGCAGAAAACAGAGAATTGGTCATTATTGCACTGGGGTGATTTAGTCCTACGGAGAGAAACACGCATCTCTGTACTGACTGCCAGCCTTGGATCTTCTGTACTCTTGAGTTTTGTCTAGCACATAGTGCTAGCAGTTTTCCAGCCAAATGGAAAGGAAGACATGTTCAGGTACTACATATAAGGTAAAGAATTGGAAATTTTTGATTGCTGATTCCTAAATCACACCCAGTCTAAATAAGCTCCAATTCACTGAAGTGTTTTAGCAGCCTTCCCTTGACATCACTGAGCTCTAAGCAGATGTTTAAACTTAAGTGCATGCTTGAGTTTTGCTGAATCATATAGCAATAAAATATGCAGAGCTGGTCTTTAATATAACCTACTGATTCATGTGAAAACTACACATTTCCCGCAAAGCCTACTTTGAGTTAATTAATGAGCATTAAGGACTCACATTTTTCTAGTGAAGAAGGGCCCCAAGGGATCACAGCAATTTGTGTTCATACCCTGAACGATACCAGTGCAATCTTCCCATGGAGACAAAGCCTCGAGCACTCCCTCTGTGATAACCAAGCACTTACATTTGATGGATGGATTTTAGCTGCCTCTGACAGCCCATGGGTCAGGCGGGAGGACCTGGCCTCTGACCCGTCCCTTTCATCCCCTCTGGCTGGAAGTGTGCCCACTGCATGGCTGATTTTGGGGGGGACGAGGGCAGTCTGCACCCTGGGAAAGCAAGGCGGGGAGCGGAGGGGCTGCCTTCTTGAATATAAGTTCCCAACATGTCCCTGAGTTGCACCAGCTCCCCATGTTGTTGTTGCAGCCTTCTCCACAAGCTTGGCCGAAGGGGCCCGTGATCCGCGCCCGCAGGACGTGCCGACCGCAGGAAACCCTGGCTGTAAATTTATTTTGGAGCAGAGCGAAATGAATCGGAGCAGCTGGGTGTGACAGAGGGAGGCAGACTGAGTGCCACGGGAGTCAGGGATTCCCAGCCCTGTGGCAAAGCACCCCAGGACCTCGTTAAGGTGGGACTCGAGCGGCCCCTCCCACAGGAGGGATGGGGGCACTCCTTCAGGACATCAGGCACAGATTCCCAAAGTGCCAGGAACAGAACTGGAGCTGAGTGCTGCAATGCAATTTTCTTGATGACCGCTTGGTTTGTTTGTTTGTTTGGCTGCCAAGGTTTTACAGAAATGACCCTTGGTGGCTGTGAGCTGCACAGCTCAGTGCTTTCAAGGAAGTCGGAGGGAGTTCCAGGCTGGTGAGATCTCCTCCATCAGCAGCTTATCCTATGGGGCCTATCCCTATAGATTGAACGAGCTCCATCTTAAAACTACATAGGCTGGCCAAGGGACTTTTGTCCTTAATATTTACTCCCCACTGCTGCTCTCCCAGGCCTGTTCCAGAAGCTTACTCTGCTGGTGAGAAACTGTTTAATTTCCACTCAGACTTATGTCAACATTGCCTGGTAGCTATTTCCCTTCTCTCTATTTATCCTCCTAGAAATCACTGCTCAGCCCCATTCCCAGCCCTGTGTGGTCCTCCTTCAGCTGGAAAAGCAGGGGAAAAGGAGGAGATTGTTATGAGAAGCACTGGAGCAATAAAATTGGTGGTTATGGTAAGATGTTCAGGAGGAACGAGCCCAGCAAGGACACGCACTTGGAATGCTGATGGCAAGTGGGGCTGGGGGAGAGGGATGTCCGAGGGAAAGGAGTTGTCTGTCCACGATGTGTGAGGGCACCTAATGCTTGGGCTCCAACCAACTGTTGCTGCAAAGGAGCTAAGGATGCTCCAAATGTCAGCAGTTATGAGGAGCAATAAGACAAGGTTGGTCAGAAGGAGAATTGCTATGATATTTCACTTGAGCTGGACTTGAAAGACAGAAATATGTTCATCAGTTGTCAGTTATTTGGCCTGAGGAATGACACATTTCACCCTCTTTGTCCCCATAGGTGAAAAAACAGGGTAATAATAGCCAGTCACCTCTCCCCAGGGTATTGGGAGGGTCAATGTCTGTAAAGGGTGTGGGCCATTTAAAGTAATAAAGAAATGCAAAGTATCATTATTATTAACCTTCCTGTGCCTCAGTTCCCCATTTGTAAGCTCTCACCCAGCACATTTTGACTGCTGTTTCCTCAGGGAGCTCTGCCCAAGGAGATCTCAGTTGGAGCTGAGCTCTCCAGCTGCTGCCACTTGTAAACTGCTGCCCACTTGCCAAAGATGCTGGGACATGCTGAGATGGACCAGATCAAAATGTGAAGCTGATGTTCAGAGTCTTCACAGGGATTTATTCTTTATTCTGTTATTGCTGAATTCTATTTACTTTTGCAGTGCCCTTCTATTACTTGTCTTCTTTTTATTCTCCAGTTGGTTTCTTATATGAGGTTCAAAACAAATTTCTTGGAATGTTAAGGGAGTTCCTTGGAGAGGGTGTAATTTCAGTCATCTCTGCAGTGACATTTCCCATCCTTCAGGACAGCAGAGGTGAACCTCCTCTTTCAGCAGCACAATTTCAGGTACGTGACCACCTCTGAGCCACTGAGTTGGAAGTAAAAGAAATGCAAGGCAGAGGGAGCAGGCTTCAGGAGATACAGGCCCGTGGACAGAAAGCTGAGTAATGCCCCAGGCTTGTGGCTGCATGTTGATTTGCATGTCTTCATTGTGCTGCTGTAAGGAGGTGCAACATTTCTTCTGCACATTTCCTAAAATATAGTAGTATTATTGATCTTTGCAGTTGGTGCAAAGTGTAGGGAAAGCTTTTCTGGGTTTCAGGTCTGTGTGTTTATCTGCCTCATCTGAAGCCTGACTGCTCTCTTGCAGAGAAATGAGCCCTGTATCTGGTGAGCCGTGTGTCACTTCAGCTCTTCCCAATACCTCCTTGCTGTCTTAATCTAGCAAAGTTGTTTTTCTTGAGCTTGGTTGGTTTGTCAAGTGAAGCATCATACATTGCCTGGAGCCAGGATGCAACTCTTGAAACCCAATAGTTTACAAGCTGCTTCTTCGGAAAGCTCAATTTACTTGGGATGAGTTATTCCGAAATAATGTTTTCTTTCCTGTTTATTTTTTCTGACAGATCTTCTGCTTTCCCTATGCCCTGTCACATTAAGCCATTTATGCACAAAGTAAGCAGTTTGGATTTGCCCTTGTGACTTCATTGGAACCAGTTGCTTATTCTTACCATGATTCTACCAGCAAGTGCTTCAGCAGAAGAAATTGCAAACTACCTACTGCAATCACTGCATTTCAGTGCAGTTACAAGTGAAATCACATCCTAGTTTTAGGTTAGTGGCTGGATATATGAATGCTGAAAGCTCTCTGAGTTTCATCTTGTGAAATGCTGCAGTGTCCAGAGCAAGGTGCAAGTCTGAAGGAGACCATCCCCTGTTCAGAGGGAGCCGCCAGCTCTGCGGTGCTCTTTCCACAGAGGCTGATAAAGGTGGTGTCACCACTGACAAAAACACAAGATGCACTCAGCCACGGAAAAAAAGCAAATCTTGAAATCCAACCAACTCATGGCTGTCTGCCCCCTCTTTCTTTCTTCCGTGAGCTCACAGAAACATTTATTTCTTCCTCTGCAAGGGTGTTTGAAGCATTCTCTGAACAATAGTTTCTGTTCACTTTCGCAATGCTAGAAATAACTGGAACACAAGGCATCCTTCATAATGCCTGGTTTGTTTTTTTTTTCCTCTAGATTGCCATATCCAAATGTCTCTTCATTCTATTATATCTTAATACTTAAGCAAAGAATTACTCGTGAGACTATCTTTTTTTTTTTTTTTGGTCTTGAAGGCAGTCCCTGTTACTTCACAGCATGGAAACCAAGTGGGAAAGTAATCTATGCAAATTACATGTGCTTTTCTGGTTGAATCACGTTCCCTTCACTCACAGTAATGAGTCACTTGGCATAAAGTGGACTGTTACTATGAATGGAGAAAGCACATCAGGGCTCTGCTTCTCAAGAATTATTTCCACTTGCTGCATTTCATTGTGGCCTGGAACACAGGGGGTGAGACTCTGCTGTCAGCTCCTCTGACTCGAGGGACTCTAGTTCCTGAGATTTCCACTGGGCCCAGATCTTGTTAGCTGCTGGTGCTGAGGGTGGTGCCTCATGGGCAGTCATCAGAGCTGTCTCACACAGTTCCCAAATACTGGCCACGTAGTCTTCTCCTGTAGTAATACTGAGACTAAACCAACAACTGGCCTCGGTGAAGAGGAAGGCAGGAGTGAGTCCCATCCCATATGCGGTGTCTGAGAAGTGACTGCTCAAAATGCAGCCTGTCTGGCTGAGGACTGACTGCTGCCAAGTCAGCTGCCATCTCAAAACTGGTCCTGTGTGCGTCAGACCTCAAGCAGGGCAACTTAAATCAAATTATCACGCTGGAAGATGTTTTTTCTTGTAGTTTTTCCTATATAGTAATTAACCCAATGACCAGATGGTGAGGTCTGGTGCTCAGACTGAAAACAGAGGTGCCAGAGAGCTTGGATTTCCTGCTCTCGGCTTCGTAAGCACTACAGCAAAAGCAACTGCCATGGGCATGACATGTCACGCCTCCCTTGACCTTACACAGGCTTACATTGCTTTTTCTTGACTAGAATACGTAATTCTTATTTATTTATTGTAATGGAAACAGACAACTGACACTGAAGTATTATGACACTGCTGATTGATAGTTGAATGACAAGCTGCAATGTCACTTTCTTACGAGAATAACTATCCTGAATTACAAGGGTAGTGAATTGAAACACATCCTTTAGAAAGATGCCTAATCCCATTTTTAAAGCTCTGAGTGATGGTGAGCCTGCTATCTTGTCAAGTAAGGTCTTTAATTGCCCTTACTGTGAGGGTAGTGCATCTTATATCAAGCTTGGTTTTAATCTAATAGCATTGACTTGCCTTGTGACCTTGGAAGAGAAGGGATGGATCAGTTGTCTAAGGCTAAATTGATCCTGGAATTTATGTATTAATACACCTGCTCTGGAGAGCCTCCAGAGTTGTTTTGAATAGGTGAACTCTGAGTGGAGTTTCAAGTTCAGTTCTTGATTTTTGTGTGTGCTTTGTGAGTATCACTTTCCATTATCACTAGCCTGGGGTTTAAACTTTGTTTAAGCAGCTGGCCTGGGCTTGGTCTGTGCAGTGGCAGGCAAGACACTTGATCAAGCCTGTGACTCCTTTCTGCTTCCTGAGCTTTAGGAGGAGCAGTGGGGATGAGCCTCTGTGTACCTGTGAAGCTGCGATGTCATGGTGAACACCTGTAAAGCCCAAGGAGAATAAATGCCACAGTTATGGTTTCACTGCAGCACTGCTCTGGTTGGAATACCTGGTGAGTAGAAACAAGCACAGTCTGAGTGACAGCCCAGGTGAACTGTCGCACATCTGTCATCAGAGTAGCATTTAATTAATTAGGAGATAAATGACGATGCCATTAGGAGTGAATTGAGACCAGTGAGAAATGTTCCAATGTTGGTAGAAATCACATAAAATAACAGTCACTGAAATAGCCTGTCAGGTCTGCACTGTTTTTGACGTGTTACTTAACATTGGGGAGCCCCTAAGCTTTAAAGAAGCATCTCTCTACCCTGATCTAGACAAATTACTTTTGTACCTTGATCTAAACAAACTCTGATCTCTTTGCTGCCATTGAACTCACCTTGTCTGAAACCTAATCTGACTACTTTATTCTACCTCTGTACTGGGAATTCACTCTATCATTAGCATTTCAATCTATTTAATTCACTGAGGGTCGCTGAGCAATGTAACTGAATCCATGCTAAGCTACCACTGGCAATTTAGCTGTCAGATAGTCTCACCTTCTATTTTTAGTTGCACTCAAATTCCTTGCTTAAGGGGGTGCACACTGAATTTCTGGATTAGCTTCCCCCGACCCCTCTGTTGTATCACTGCCAGTTATGTTTAGGTTAGAGCCCTGTTTACATTGTTCTGGTACACTAATTGCAGCTTGTTGAAGGTATGGACAGTATTCTGGGAGACTTTGGTGACAAGCCAGTAGCTCTGGGATTAAGCCCTCGCATTTAGAGCCAAGAGAAGTCTGTATTAGTGCAGTGAAGAAAGTTTTTGCTAAGGAGACTTGTTAAACTGCAAAGCCAAGACCTCCACAATCTTATAACCTAATTCTTTAGGCTGGATGGGCAGTCTCATCTTTGGCTCTTCATAAGGTATTCTGTAGTGCCAGATGCTTGCACGTGGGTAGGGCAGGAATAGCATTGCCAAGGTTCATACCTTCAGAGATAGGAGGTCAGGATAAGGCATGCAGCTGCACCATTTCTTTTCTAAAGAATTATTTCAAGCAGCTGTGCTCCCTGGCCTTCTGTGTCTTTTCAGTTATTTTCTCTTGCACAGATTCCACTACATCTTATTTTTATATTTATTTCCTCCTGGCACAGCTGTCTCCCTGAGCTCTGTGTTCTAATGACCTTCTTAGCAAGTACATATGCTGTGGTGTATATTTAGTTTTGAACCAGCTTATGGCTCTTCTTAGGTGCAATTCAGGGCAGGAAGCAATTTGTACCTGTTAACAGAGCTGTGTACACATGCGTGCTCTGCCTGTCTTAGTTACACTTTGGCTGCTTGTTGAACTTCCTTTTAGCCCTGTATTCTAGGCACCTTGAAGTCTAATTTAAAAATTAAGCAATTAATGTGTATATTAAGCTTTAAAGAAACATCTCTCTACCCTGATCTAGACAGATTACTTTTGAACTTCAATCTAAACAAGCCCTGATCTCTTTGCTGTCCTTCCAACATACAATGTATGTGTATACAGGCAGAGAGCAGGCTCTGTTGGGAGGAAAGCAGCCAGGGTGGGCATTTAAGTTGTAAAATTCTTGATCTGTCCTGTGACTTCGTGGTCACTTCACTTCTCTTGCCTTCTTCAGGCTTCAGCTGCCATGCAGCCTCCAAGTCCTGATGCTGTTTGGTGTGAGAGACGCCCAGTGCATGCACCAGTGAGTCTGCTCCGAGCTGGGCTGGCCGTGTGAGGCTCCTCTGGGGGCTGATGCTCAGAGGTGAGTGATACCAGACTGCCCTGCTTCCTCTGATTCCAGCTCTACCTGACATCAAATAAATATTTTCCTGTGCAAAGGTGAGTAAAGAGCTGTGGCTGCTCCCTAGGAGGGTCATGGCTGAGGATGAAACTGGAGCTTTCATTGGGAGCCTCAGTAATATCCAATTCAGATTGCTGATGAATACATCCTGACTTTGGGCACATACCTCCTGTTAATACTAATGGGAATGTCACACATGAATGCTGGAGAACATTGCCCATTACTTTTGGTCTCAGAGCTCTGAGCTGAGAGATTCCCAGAGAAAAATGGCCATTTGCTGTATGTTGCAGGCTGCAATTCATTATATACAGTGCATGGTGACTTTTATTTACCTTACAGAACTGTAATGTGATAAGAAGTCTGTGTAAGCCACTTAATGGTCTGTCTACCTTAAAGAAAATGTGTACCTGATCAGCCTCTGATTTATGCCACTTTCACCCCACTGCAACTCTATTGGCTCCACTGGTGTTATCCCTGATTTATGCCAGTCTTAGTTGGACTTCATGAGTTTATGTACTTTATATGACTCATGTACACGAGGAGAAATGTAGTCTAATAAAATATCTGGCTGTGCACCGTAGCTGCAGGTTCTTTGCAGAACTGTTAACAGGAGTACAACAAAACCATGCTCTGCTCCTCTGCAGTGCCTATATATTTCAAGGGGTTATATCCCATATCTACAGAGATATAACTTAATGGTCTCATATTTGACTAATGTGCTGCCTCGCTGGCACAGTGCAGAGTTAGAGCAAGGCAGCAGGCAGGGTAAACCTGTAGAATGAGAATAAGAATTTGAAACTTGGCTGTGGTAATTTTTTTTTTTCACTTGGTAGCTCAAGTTCTTTGCCTAGAAACAAAGAAGTTTCCACAGATTGTGTCCCTCCACTCTGAAAACAACTGTTCTTATCTCAATCATCTTGCTGCATCAGCACTTATCCTCTGGCTTTGGGGTAGGAAAACAGTCATTTTATGATGTTTATATTGCAGTAACAGCCAGGACACATAGTCTGAGATGCAGGACTCCCTGTACTAAAAAATGTGTAAACAGACCAGGAAACTGCTCTCTGGCTCAGCGATCTTGTGCTCCTGTTAATGACGGCTTCTCTGATCACCATGGCAGCTTTTATCACCTGGCCTTGTCTGCAAGGAAAGTGATCATTCCTCTAATCTCTGGAGCCAGAGCATCAGTCTGAGCTCTGGTGAAGTTGTTGGGGTGATATCCATTACCTCTGCTGGATTCCAGGTCAGCTCACCTTCTCTGGTACACATGGCTCCTGGTGGCCAGAGCTGACACCTGACACCGCTCTGTAGCTGATCCTTGTTTCCTTCACCGTCTTGCCTTTTAAAGTTCGCCTGCTTTCCTGTTAAGCTCTCAGACACGTTTTCATCTAATGAATATGAGTGACAGGTACACTCAGGTGTCCAGTGTAAAATACAGAAGCTGGGCAAATTTCTCAGGGAAGATGTCAAAAACCCTTTGAAATATATTCTGTACTGCAGGGACAGCATGATACATACTTAAACCTCAGAAAGGTACATTTTGAAGACACTAGTAATCCTAGACTAGTAATCCTAGTCTGCATAGGTTTGTGGACAGCCTTTGCCAAGTGGTGTGATGGTAAACTGAGAAACCTTCAGGTTTTGCTGCAGTATTTCGCTAACTGCATCGACTTGTTCCATTAAAAAAAAAATTAAAGCTGCTAAATTCTTAAAATGGAAAGTGCATCTTTCTTGGCATGGTAAAACAGCAAGTGGAAGGCTTGCTCTGCCTGTGCATAGCTGTAATTTATGTTTATGCTCTCGTAAGGGGTCTGCTTGCCCTTGATGCACGTGCCTAAGTCCCATTAACATTAATAGGAGCTGAATGCAAGCAGGGAGGTTTAGCTAGAATATCAGGAAACATTTCTTCACCAAAAGGGTTGTCAAGAATTGGAACAGGCTGCCCAGGGAGGTGGTGGAGTCACCATCCCTGGAGAGATTTAAAAGATGTGTAGATGTGGTGCTTAAGGACATGGCTTAGTAGTGGCCTTGGCAGTGGGGTGGACCCGGTGATATGACAAGTCTTTTCTAACCTAAATTATTCTATGATTCTATGATTAGCTGATGCTGAATTCCATAAGTGCTGCCTTGAGTTCTAAAGCCCAGACTGGGTCGCTGCCTCTGCAGCTGATCAGTGCCTCACCACCCAGAGCTGCTCCCCTCCCCTCTGGCCACATAACAGCCAAAGAAGGATTTTTCCAGGGCTGGAGCACTGCAGTCATCCTCCTGTTATGCAGGCTGAGGGTTATGCACAGGGGTGGCTGCTGGGAGGTGTCCGGCTTCCTTGGAAAAGCACCACAGGAAGGAGATTCACCAGCAAGGGATGTTTTCTGCTTAGCTCACACTGTAATGAGCCCAAGCCCCTGGGTGGAGAAAAGAGAGGTGACAGGAGGAGATGGGGAGACGGGAGGGGAACAATTTGTTTCAGGCAACAAATCAGTTGCTAACTCTGATCCAAAGCCATTTGCATAGATGATGTTGGCCCACGGTGTGTTGGAAATATAAGGCACTCTGTAGACAGCTGCCCAAGGGAATGCTAATTAGCTGCCAGGCAATTAATAATTAATCAGACTTTTGTTCATTGTGAAGACAGTGTTTTCTTTGGCAGCTTCATAGCGTTCTGAGTTCGCCTTGCTTTTCTTTCACAGGCTGATATCATCGTGCTGGAACCAGGCTTTGCGGCGACATGCTTCTCCCTCCCTCTGGCATCCAGCTCGCCCCGGCCACATGTGCAGCCCAGGCCATGACCTCGGCCTTGGCTGGGCTCTGACGGCCCATTTAACAGTCAGAGACTGGAAAGGGAGTTGCTGCTGTGCTATTTTTAACCAGCTGGACAGTTAAATAATTCAGAGGCAGACACAGAGTGGTCTGGGCTGTGCCTGAGATGTGAGAGGGGAGAAGAGCATTCTATCGACCCTGCTGGGCTTGCTTGACCTTATCAAGCCTGGGTTCTCAGGCTCTTTAACACAAACACAAAACAAAAACCAAACTTTCAGAAGTGAAATCCGTGCCTCACTGACGTCAATGGGACTCCTGGCTCTGACTGCAGTGGAGCCTGGATCACACTCAGCTGCAAGGCAAGGACTGTCCAGTATTTCCTTGCTTTCTAATGCTGCAGAACTCTTTTTCCATGGCAGTAAAACCCGGTTATGGTGAGTAGAGTCCAGAATGGGGAGTGTCAAAATTTCTGGGGGAAAAAAGGTTTAATTTTAAGAAATCTCTTTCAAAACAGGATGTCCGATGTATGGCTACTCCCCCTGATTTTGGATTAAGAAGAGATGTACAGAAAAATATTTCCTCCCATCTCTCACGTCCAGTCCCCTCCCCAGCTGTCCTGCAGAGTGGTTCACAGCTCAGTGGAAAGATGATCCTCTCAGGGACAACAGGGAGAGCACCACACCTGCCAGCAAACCTGCTCCAGTGCGGAATTCTCACAGGGTTACAGCCTCCTTTGGGCATCCCCCTGCTCCAGCATGGGGTCTTCCCCAGGCTACAGGTGAGTGTCTGCTCCACCATGGACTGTTATGGGCTGCATGTGAGCAGCCTGCCTCACCACGGTCTTCATTCATTATGGGATGCAGCGGAATCTCTGCTCTGGTGCCTGAAGTACCTCCTCCCCCTTCTTCACTGACCTTAGTGCCTACAGGGCCATTTTTCTCACATGTTCTTGCTTCTTTCTCCAGCTGCACTTGCACAGGCATTCCCACCCTCACACTCTCCCCACCACCCCTTTTTAAATCCGTTATCTCAGAGGCTTTACCACCATTGCTGGTGGGCTGGGCCTTGGCCAGCGGTGGGTCCATCTTGGAGCCAGCTGGCACTGACTCTGCCGGACACAGGGGAATCTTCTGGCAATTCGTCACAGCAGCCACCTCTGTAGCCCCCCTGCCACCAAAACCTTGTCATGCAAACCCAGTACACTTGTCCATCAAATAAAAGGCACAAACTCAGTCTTTAGGCATGAGGGAATCTGCAGAGGAGCTCGACTTTGAAAGACAAATGCGCAGCAAACCAGGCTTCACTGATCCTGCTGTTAATAGGGCTGCTTGTTTCCTTTGATTCCTGTGTGTTAGCTCAGCTGTGTTTTGGGACTGAACAAGATCTTTCCACTAGTTCAATTTCAAACACGTGGTAAATGACTCTGCGCCTGGAGCACCCAAGGTTCCCGGGTGGTCTCTGTGCAGAGAGCAGAGTTGTTCCTGCTGCCGAGACCAGGCAAAACACAGCTCCCTGTTCCAGCATAACCAGCGCCTGCCAGAGCCCAGCTGATGTGAAGAGGAGGAAGAGGTTGCGAGTCCCCTGGACATTCCACACTTAAGGTTCTCCCCGTGTCCCCAAGACCCAAATCATCATGACAGTTGCTGGCAGAGGCGTGTGAAGTCTCGTTGCAAGAATGTGGCTTGTGATGATGCTCGGTGGCGTGAATGAATAATTTGTGGCCAGGGTGACTCTGGCAGCCAGGAGGGGGGCAGAGGAGCCCACGGAGCAGGGGCTGGGCAGCGCGTCCGGACAGCCGGACAGCGTGTGCTGGGAGCACGGCGTGTTTGAAAGGCCAGCTGCGACCGTGTGAGGCCTGCGTGTTTCTGAGAGCCCCTCAGTGGAATACCAGCAAGGAAAAGGAATTTGGCCTCCGAGGTGTGTTTTTCTAGCCAAAAAGTATAGGCAAGTGGGTGGGAAGGCTGGACATCCAGAGTTCACGTTTGCAAATGGAAGTGATAGTGCACTTGGAAAACGGGACCCTGGGTTTACCAAATCCCACTTCTTTTTCTACAGCTGAGTGATGCCTGTCTGTCCTTCCCTCTGAGCTTCAGCAAGACAGTCCCTTGGGAGGCAAAAGCCCTGCCCGTTTGACAATGCATACAAAATAGGATGCTATGCCCTGTACAGTGCAGAAGTTCAATTTTCAGATAATACAGAATTGGGATGTCTTATCTAATACTGCTGGCAGGCTCTCCTGAGAGTCTGCACAGCAAAATTTACCTGCTTAGTATGGTGAATTTAAATCACCAGAGCCACACTGGCAAAACTCTCCTGTGCAGAACCTCATTCTGGTCTAAAGTCCTTGAGTAATTATTCTGTAATAAAGTCACTTAAATTTTAGAATAGAGTGTCCATGTGGAGAAGTTATACAGGCACAGCTATAACAGGATAATTATTTTGTTATAGCTATGTCAGTCAATTTCTCAAGGCGTCAGTCACATGGGAAAGTTGAAATTATGTATTTTGTACAGTCTACAGCAATTCTTTATTTTTTAATGTCCATTAGTGCTTGACTAATGCTGAATGATAGTGGAAATTCTCCAGAACAAAGACAGTGCTCAGAGTTTCCTCATGGTTATCAAAGGAATTTGGATCTATTCTGTTAAAACTAATATGTAATGAATTGGCAGTGATTGGGGGTTTATAGCTGAATTGACTGGGAATTATGAAACCGCAGTTTACTAAATTCAACTGAACAGCTGAAACTCAGAAATTTGTAAATTTCCCTATTTATGTGTTAAGAGTCCTCAAGATTTTTTACGAGTACACACAAAACCAGATTAAGATACAAAATTCTCTTATTCCCACACAGTGTTGGATGTTTCCTATTTCAACACAGGACTTTAGGACTAATCATACCGATTTGGGGGTGTCTGAAACAGTTTAGTTCCTGTGTAAGTTGTTGTGAGGTATATTCATTATGATTCATTATTAATTGTGGTGGAGATAGTCCTTTAGGATCAAACTGTACCTGTCAAAGGACAGGGGCATATATGAGATCTCTATGGAGATATGCCAGAGCTAGCTTGAGCCTGGACATTAAAGCACAGCAGGAATTAGGAGCCTGGCTCCCCTCAGAGCTGTCTGTTGAAATGCTAGATGGAGCAAACAGGTGCCAACTGAATTTGTCGCAGTCACATTTGAGTCTGAGTTGAAGAGTTACCAGAACGGGGAAGGCCAGAAATCTCAGTGCACATGAACGCACCGTGTGGTTCCTGCACGCCAGGCTGGGCACACAGCAAGCTGCCAGGGGACCTGGGGCTGCTGCACAAGGAAGCAGACCTGATACTGCTTAAGAGAAAGCGTGACTCAAAATGAAACCTGCCTATGGCTGTCAGCTGTCTTACAGCAAAATGTTACCTAATTACATGTATTACATCTCCCTTCTTGGAAAAGGGGTTGGGTTTGGGGTGGAGGATGCCAACATGCATATCCAAGTGGAGATGCCAGCTGGGATGTTCACAAGGGCAGGAACAGAGCGTGGTCTGTAGGGCCACAGCTGCAGGCACATTTGGGTACGTGGATGGCTTCTTAGTCCCATCAGCGTCTCCCTGGGCACAGCCCATTCGTACCAAGGATGCTCCTCTGTCATCCTCACCCAGTATCACCGTGCCAGAAGGAAAGAGCTCTCCTAACTCAGCACTTCTTGTTGTCACACAAGCCCTGCTAGATCAGGTAGGGTAAACCACCTCATTTTGATTTCAGTTTATCTCCATACGCTCACCTCTTTGGTTCTTTATCTAAATTTGGGTTTTTTAGGCTGGAAGGTGAGGCCTGTTTTGCAATGGGCACAAGGATAAAAAAGGACATCTGTTTCCAGGGCTGCAACACAAAAGCTTAATCATGTTTCAGAATAACTGGAGTTATAAACTGATGGGGCATTTAAAATGTTATCTAGTTCCAAACATCACATGTTCTAATTCTGCCTTAAGGGGACATTAGCTGATTATCAAATCACAATGAGATTCTTATAACTTTATTTTAATAAACAGTTTTCATAAATGTTAACATTTTAATGGATGATTACGTTCATATTTAGCTAGCAGATGCATTCATGTTGATTGATGTTATTTCCGTGAGTACCAAAGGAATTAAATAATGACTTGTCACTTATGGCAAAGAGCTGCTCTAATATTTTTTAAATAAACAACATTATTTGCGGTGTTTGATCAGATGGCGATGCTGGGGTCAGCTGCGGGGGGGACCCCGAACCGGCGGGCAGCTCCCAACAGAGCGGGCAGACCCCACAGCACCACCCCCGAACACGGGGGCCCGCGGGGAGCGGGGCAGCCTCCCCGTGCCCTTTGGAGGCTGCCGTGTGCCCCTCGCCCGGCCCGGGCACGACGGAGGGGCCAGCCCAGGGGGGAGGGCGAGGGGCCGGGCCGGGAGCATCGCGGTGGTCCCGGGGAGCGCGGGCGGCCCGGCCCGGCCCAGAGCGGTGCTCTGTCCCCCTCTGCTGGCCGCCGCGGGGCCCGTGGCTGTGCGGGACCCGCTGCGGGCCTGCCCCCGAG